>JASDQU010244912.1:17208-32199 GCA_032191745.1 Picea mariana
AACTTTTCACATTAGGGGGTATACAATGGCTCAGGTACATAGAATTTTCTAGGACCACTACATCAAAATATCCTAGTCTTGCTTTCAATTACATGTCTCACAAATAACATAACTATGCACACCTTCAAACCAAAAAAATATAAATAACAATACTTGTAAAATCATGACTCTCACACTTTTCACAATCAATGCTCTGTGAGTCTGACGAAATAGGCACGTACACCTCACTTCGCTATAGCATCTCCATGGAATGGTGTGAACAACAACAAACTCCGACAATAATAGAAATGAGTCCTCTCCAATGTCATGGACAAGGAATTTTGACACGCCCTTCAACCTCGCCCTCTCCTCGGGCTTCAACATTTCACTGGTCATGCAAAGTGACTGGTTTTACTCCCGCCAATATAACATTCTTTGCAACTGCAACTTTCAAACCACGCTTCCCGACTTCCTCATCAATAACAATTGCTCCTCTTTGGGTTCCATCCCCACCAATTATATAAACCTGATTAATGCCACGGTCTTGAATGGTGTCAACTATTTTTGATGTCTTGTGACCACTCCTTGAAGTGCCAAGAACGACCTGCTGGACCGGCTCCTCCATTCGCTCTGGCCGATCACTGGTGAATCAGAAATAACCCAGAAATTGGTCAATCAGGAAATTGGCGGAGCACCATTGGAAGACTTCCTTGACCCTTGCCATCATTCCGCACCCACTCATACACATAAACTCGGGTACGAGTACGCCCAAATCGAACTCCATCATAGATTCATATAAAATTATGTTCCTGCTTGCTTGCAAAGTGTATCGAAATCAAGATATATAAATAGAAGCAATTCAATTCCAGCAAAATACTTAATGTAAATTTATTTGGATGCATTAGTGATTGCTTTGCTAGCATTCTTGAGACTCAAAAGCTTCAAGGCGGACGCTGATAACGTTCCATTCGTTGTAGAATTGATAGCCTTTCAAACCTCGGTGACGTTCCAGGCAATTCCAATCACATGTCTCGCAACTTCAAACGTGTCATGTGTCACCTCTCTTGCGTCCTCCCCAAACCTGTGCGTAACAATTTCAACTGCAGCGTCAGAAGCCAGAGTAGAGTAGAGTAGCACCCTCCTTCCTTCAAAAATTTTAAGGAGGCTTTTTCTACTTGGTTTATTGGTTTTACTCGGTGTAAGGAGATCATTCCACAGTTCACGCTCCATTTAAATCTAGAAAAATAAATTCAAAATTTTTTCCTTTTCGCTAAGAAGCTCGATGCTTCAGTTCTCACCCAACGTATGCTTCGTGAGATCCCTTCCTTAAGGGTCTGTCAACTCGGAAAGGTAATAATTAACTGTTACGTTTGATTCTCCCATTTTAGCATTCGCAAGGATCCTCCTTACCCTTACAAGGTATCAATCCAGGTAACTCGAATCCATTCCTTCTGGAGTCATCACGCCTTGAGGGTGGAATCCATAGGTTGTAKTGCGCAAGGTATWGGGTGTTTCTGGTGATAATTRAATGGGGATTTATTTGAGGTWGGGAGAACTTATACAACTAATCTGTCAYGCTATGTCTTGGCGTCCCTTGAGTCTGGTGGTTACAAAATTCCTGCTCAAAACGAGAGGTCTCTTCCACYGGTGACCCTTCTTCGTGGATCCCGGTCTGAGAACTTAATTAGGGTGCATGACCACCAACCACACCTTCCGACCAGTAAGCTTTGTCGATTGATTGACCAGGAAAATGCTTTTGCGCGAATCGCTTGCCCCGAGTGCTATGGGGAACGAGAGATCCCTTCCTAGTGGGGATTTAGGTGACGATATAAGCCCCTTCTTTCCAGCTCCTGATGAGTCTAACACTTGGGTCAAGACGTTCAGCCTTGTGCACTGGGTGACCAGACCTATGTGACAGTTACACCTGTCATTATCACTACATAGACTTCATACCTTGGAGAGGGAGGGATGGAACCCTTTAAAACTGAACCATATGAATCCTGCGTATTCACTGGTATATAGATATAGGCCGATAATCTCTTAAGGATTTAAGTGCAACCCTTGTCTAAAGGAGTTGAAGAATTTTATTAAATAATTTATTTATTCTTCCGGAGCTTGTAAGGGAATCAACGAGATTTTGGGTGGAAGTATGATTCTTCCTCCTTCCTTATCTTTTGAACCGGGTTGGTCCCTAATCCCTTCCAATTTTTGGATGTTAGGTTGCTTTAAGCTCTTAGTTTTTCACCATTTATCCTCATTAGAACCTAGGTAGTAATAGTTAACTTATAAAAGTTACCCTGAGGTTGAATTTACCGAAGCATAGAATAGTCCTTGGTTCTTGAGGAAAATTCAACCCAACCTTAGTCTTATAAACACTCCACTTAAGCAAGGGTTTTAGAGTTGATAAATATAAGGTAGTGGTTAATCGGTTAATAGTGCGGAATTACATAAAAGTTGAATTTCAGATATAATTTTAGGAGGTTTGTCAAGAGGAATCAATCCTTAGGCTTGAGAATTAATTGAATCCTTTAATACTGGTAAGCATTGATTATATTCTCGTCCACACCCTTTGGTAACTTAATCATATAAGTATCATCACGAGAGATTTGGATGTGGAAGGTATAACTGGTTATGTTTGTGCTACCACATCGTAGTTGTGTATGACTATTTGCATGGCTTTAATGTGTTCTCCAATTGTATTACTATCATCATCTCTTTCACTACTTCATGATTAGTCACTAATTCCTACTCCTTAAGAAATACACTTAATAAATTTGAATTTTTTCATATATAGATGGAAAAGGTGTACTGGCTTAGATCTCCAAATGTTAAGTAGAATTATGATGGCAGGACACCTTATGGGTTCCATCTTAATGATTGATGCACCTAGAGATTGAGCATTAATTGTATTACTAAAGTAGAACTATTGTTGCATTGATCATAGGCGTTATTTGTGTCAATCATTTGATAAATGTTAGTTATCATAGAACCTTCGTTGGACGGTTCCATAGATGGTGATTACATATTTTTAATGAGATACAAAATGGCAGTTGGACTATAGTTAAAACGGTTCCCTCGATGGTATTTGCGTCTTTAAATTGACATAGGTTATAGTAGAATTTCCTGCCGCACCATGTTTAGTGATGATTGAAGTCTGATTGATTGATAACTAGACTACTATTGAGCCATGAAATTGTGGTTGATGATAAGTCATGCGCCATGAAATTAATGCTGAAATGATGAGTTATGTAGTTAGTTTACTCTTGCACTTTGAATATTTAATGCTAATGAATGATTTTCTTAGAAGTTAGAATTCTCGTGCACATTGAATGTTTAATGTTGATGATTGATTGTTTTAGAAGATAGATTTCTCGCATGCATTGAATATTTAATGTTGATGAAGGATTGTCTTAGAATTTAGATTTCTCGTGCACCTTAAATTTGATGTGACGTATGATTGCATTATGTGATTAGATTATTTGTGCAATGAATATAATTGATAATTTCTCTTGTGCCTTGGAAATAATGTGATGTATGATGGGTTATGTGATTAGAATACTATTGCACAATTAATTATCGTTCATGTATGATTGATTTGGTAATTAAGTTTCCCTCACGCCATGTGATAATGCTAATGCACGACTTATATTCTAGACTAGAGTTATGATATGTGATTGATTATGGGACATAGACAACTCCTTGTTCCTTAGAACAATCGCCAGCCCTGAGACCTTAAATGGTCAAAATAAATCAGAAGAATCCTGGGCTTGAGCATTGCTTATGTGTCTTGGAGGTCCTAGCCATGCAGGATAGGTTGGGAGGGTAGTTCTTTTTATTCAGCGATATGGTTGATAATTAATTATATTTTCTTCAGATTATCTTGTTGTGTTGAGTTGCGTTGCTATCATGTATGATTATGTGTCAATCCCGTGTCACTTTCATTCATGTTAATGTAATGATTTTGTGTCGTTTTAAATATGATGATGTATCTTTACGATGTCGTTTATTATTTTGTAACGATTTTAATATCCTATTGCAAAAAAAAAAAAAAATACCTATTTTTCTTCTCTTTTCCTAGTCGTAACGGAGGGGGCGTTACAGGTTTTGAGTGAATCACCATACCCTTCAAATCCTTATTTTTTGAATATTTAAGTTGTTCCAAAGTATTCTTCTGCTCCACAGTGCTCCCCGATATGTCTCTCTTCCAAATCTATTTCCTGTAAATATTGGCAAAATAATAAAAATATTGAATGCCTTCTTAATATTAAAAACACTTTAAGAAAATGGTTTAGAGTGAATCACCATACCCTAAAATTCTCATATTCTGAATAATATTATGTTTCCAAATTATTCTTCTCCTCCACAGTGTTCCTCCATATGTCTCTCTTCCAAGTCTCTCCCATGCAAAGTTTTGCAAAATAATGAAATAGTGTATAGCTTTTTAGTATTTAAATGACTTTATGAAATTCGATTCCCACTCTTTTTTTAATTGTTTAAAAAAATCACGTTTTTTTTCTAACTTTTTTCGACACGACGATGCATTTATGAAAGACACCAAAGTGTGGCCATTTTACATTACACACTGGTGCATCCATATTATTTGATGCACTAGAGACATATAATTGTTTTTTATTAACACAATCTAGAAACACGGTGTGTTCGATTTTCCAATGCATTGATGCTTATTTTTAATATGCGCACCGGTGTGCTTGTGTTTTGCAAGTTCACCGATATTCATTTAAAGTTATTTGAACTTTTATTTTCACATAAAATAATATATTCATCTCAAATTATATTTTATGATGAATTCACATGACTTGCAATACTTCAGTGTACATTTTACATTTTATGTCACCTTATTCTTAAAAAATGGTTTCAAAACTATATTCAAACTCAGATTGTGGTACGGTCCTCGATATTTATTTTAGATATGTACAGGAAAAATTCTTGCTAATTTTGCTGAAAGGCAGGGAGAAAATCTTATTATATGATCAAATGGCCAATTCTTCAAATTCCATCCCATTCCATATTGTTCAAAGTCCATCACAGAGTTCTCCCTTTCCATCTCCAGTAATTTTAACTTATTTTATTTATGTTTCAATTATCTCATTGAATTTTTATTTATCCATGTCAATCTGAATAAAAATGTATCCAAATTTGCAGGATCCTGATTCATAATTGAGTTCAAATGAAGAAAATATTCCAGTACTGGTTCAAAAACATTGAAAGGTATTAATAGGAGAAACATATTGCAAGTAGTTGGTAGATGAAAATGGATAGCCTCTTTACCCTGCCAATTGTGACATTCCATCTTCCAGCCACAATATTCCTTGGTCGACGATGTTAATAATTGTTTGGTATAATGTAATTTGAAGAAACAAATTTTTGCATTGTTCTTACTAATATCATCAATGTACTTATGTTCAATATTTTTGAAATTCGGATTCTTGTGATGATGAGCAACCTATCTACCATATTCCGTTGCACCCCACAACAATGTCAACCCAAGAGAAAGTTTCAATGAGAGCACAAATCAAAGAGGAAGCGTACCAAGAATGGTTGAATCAACCACCTATTCAATTCCCACTACGTCCAGATCCCCAATTAGGGATGAATACAACAATACTAGTAGTTCTTTAGAAGTTGGAAATGGAGACAATAAAAAATAGGCTGGTATGAATGATTGCTTACGGGATATGAATGCGAGACAATGTTGTTAGACACATTCCAGAATGATGAGCTAGGGGATGATGCTCATATCAATGATACCATTTCCCAAAGCCTAAAATATGCGTCCACTAACCCTCTCTTTGCACCTAGTGCTCGGTCAAAGTCTACCTATCTTGTGACAACAATGTTACTTTACAACGTGAAAGCAAAGTTTGGCATGTCAAATGCATGTTTCTCGACAATATTGAGGTAATTGACCACCAAGTGACTTATATTAATTTTGTGAAATCTTGTCACAGTACAATCAACATTAGAAATGGTTTCTTTTATAAACATTAAATGACCTTGTACATTAATTCTATTTCCCACTAACTGTAGGATATTCAAAGATAAGGTTCTTCCTAGTGATAATGTTTTGCTCGGTAGCTGCGAAGTCGAAAATCAGTTGTTGAAAATGTTGGGTGTTGAGTATATATCATATCATGCATATTGAGTATATGCCAATGATATTCCCCAACAGTTGGGTTGTTGACCAAGTCAGAGAGAAATATGGTGCATCCGGTCATTACCCACGTGAAGAAGAGGATGCACTAAACATAGGGATTGGTTGCAACAACTCAGTAATCATATTTTTGTGTACATAATTTTAACTTCGTGATGCACATTTGAATTGTAAGTGCAGCTATATTATTTTATATTTTAATGGTCGGGTTATTAAACACATATTGAAACTTTGATTTGTTCATTTTTTTATAGGTGCATTTGTTCCCATCTATGTGAGCATATGGACATCATTTTCACACAGAGAATGTTGATGATGGACACATGACACAAGAATGTGGAGTGGAATTCGAGTTCAACCAATCTAGTCATGCAAGCCACTATAATCAAAACACCATATAGGGGAAGTTAGGTTACGTCGGAAAGATACATGAGATCATTTGAGTGGACTTATCTTCCTTCCAATGTGTTATTTTTAGGTGCAAGTGGTGGGACACCTTTGATCGAAATAATGTAAAGGAAGATCGTGATAGTGGGATGATATGTATCAACTCTAAAAAGATGTGGGATGAAGCTAAGGAGCCTTATGTTTTCCCAAAACACTACAACCAAGTCTTTTTTTACCCACATGTTAGATAGGGATTGGTGGTTTGTATTAAGACATGACCCTAGATCAAAACATATTTTTGAGAACAACAGTGTTATCATGCCAAGTGAGAAAGATAATTAGGGTGATGAAGACAAATAGTGATATGTACATGTTTTATTTCATCTTTAATATTGTTGTTGTATCTTTTTGTGATCTGGATTATTTTCGGAATGAAATGAAAGCAAAGATATTACAATGAAATACTCATGAAAATTGCTAGAAATAGAGAAATACAACAATAGTTGATTTCTATTAATGAAAGAATTGTAAAGAGACTGTAAAAATACAGAGTGCAAGACTCACTAGAATGGAGACATCTTTATCTTTGAGAAGAGATGTGACAGATAGGCTCATTCGCAAGAAGATGATTACAATGAGAATCTAAAGGCCTTTTTATGATAAACATGAATGCCAAAACCCTAAACATCCAAAAACCTAACCCTAGGAGATGAAATGTCAAAATTCATGTGGGCCCCGTTTGGGTAAGTTACTACATTAACTTCTCATGGTCGTAGCTTTTGCATACGATCTTCGTTTTAGGCGCATGATAGCCCATTGGAAAGGTATCTTCGAGAACTATGCATTATGCAATAAAAATATGACTTTGTTTATAGTTTGAATGTGGCATGCCAAAAACATTTTTTATGGCCCCAAAACAGACCTGGAAGTACAAAAATATGTGCTAACATGAAAACATACAAACTAAGCTAGTTGGATTAGGTGGGAGGCCACCTCTATCAATGTGGAATATGCGTGGGGCTTCAAACATTCCCAGAAGTGTAGAACCCACAATTACAAAGAAGTACAGAAGAATATGCCAAACTAAAAACTGACAAGAGGAGCCAGTTGGAATAGGTGGGTGGTCACCAATATCCACCTGGATTAGTCATCCACCCTTAGGAAGAAATGGTTTCCATAGTGTTGAGTTCCTAGGGAAGAGGGGAAAGAATTTTCTGAATCTGAATCTTGGTGAGTTCCGTGCCTTTTTGGCAAAGTTGTGTAGTTTAGTTTGTGGAAGACTGTCACAAACCTGTTGTTGGCAGGGATGAATTTGTTCCACCAACCTGTTGTCTCTTGGTTTTATGGGGAATTGTGTAGGAACCATTATAGGTGAAGAAATAATATCTTATTTCTCTTCGACACCCTATTTTTTCTAGATAGAAGGTGTTGAGGTTGTAGTGGCATTTTGTGCATCCTTTGAACAGTATGTGAAGAGGATGAATTTGGAAGTATGAGATATTACCTTGCGGAACTGTTTTGGTGGAACAATATTCAGAACTACCTATGGTATCCTATAGAGCTGACCTACCAGAGTAATAATGACACTACATGGTCTCGACTCATAGGAAACATAATGTTTCCACATATATGGTTAGACCAAAACATCACAGACATCAAGAGGGGAATCATCACACACTACATCATCCTTGAAGGGATAGATGCCATAGGACATGCGACAATGCTAGTTTCCACGAAGATATCATCCATGGTGAATTCACCCGATGTTGTATGGCTGTGGGTGTGGTGTTGTTGAAAACCTTAATTGTTTGACGACCTGTTGACAGGCGAAAATGACCATCCGTCAACTGGAAGAATGAGTCTAGTCCGGGGTTGTTTAAATAACCCAAGCTGTTTGGTGTGACTCGTTCTGATAGGTTTAATGGCTTCGTTAGCCAATCTAAAAGTCCTGAAAGAAACAAATAAAAGAAATAAAAGAACTAACTATAAACTAACCACTTATATATATGTACATACGTATACTGTAACTATTTTAGATATATTTAAACATCATATTTACTTATCTTATTTATGTACATGATATACACGCTACAAGTTTTAATCTAAACTCACGAAACTCAATGTGAAAAATGACTTCTTTGAAGAAACAGATAAAGAAAGCACATACAATATTTTTTTTTGTTTTTTCTTTATAAATCTAAACTAATAAGAAAAAGTACTATGAAACAGAAACATGTGGATACTCAAAAGCCAAACCATATATTCAAGCTTCAGTGATGAGTAAATGACAGAAAAACATAAATGAGCTAACTTGTTAGTGAGTTAACGATATGTATCCAAACATCTGTACGATTAGAGAACATCCAACCACCTTGTCCAAGAGGGAAACCTGCAATGAACCTTAAAAATTGTCCTGAATAAATGCAGAACAATGTGTTGGCAGTTGAGTTTTAATAACATAATGAATGATATGAATAGGTGTTGTGATCTTATGATTGCAAGCAATTACATTAAGATAAATCTGATTGTAACAACATTGCATTTAATCATTCAACTAAAAATTAAAGAGAAATCCTGTCATTTGAGCTGAATAAATGATCACTCTGTTTAATATCTGAAGCATCAAATATGGACGATATTTTAAAAAGAATTATCCCAAAAACATAACATATTGTGAAGTCTAAAGCTATCAAAACCTATAAGTGTATCATAATAAACAAAGCATAAATGAGAACACCATTTACAAGAAGCTAAAGCTAAAATGCAAATTGTTGTTCCATTCAAGTTTGTGAATTAATCGCCCACCTTCAGCCCTAGGCTAAGATGCCTTCATTACAAAAAATCTGAAGTATTTAAAGAGTTCTTGAAAGCTAAACATCCTATCTTGTAGGATAGGATCAAATCTCAAGATGATTTACTAGTTACAAAAATAGAGGGTCATAAAACCACTCAATATCAAACTGTATCTCCCAAAATTATAAAAGTTTTTTTTTTTGTTTTACAAAATGAGACAAAAGAAATGGCTAATTAACTAAGTCCATAAATACTCCATCTTTTGATATCACCACAAGATACATGATATCCTGAAAGAAAATGAAATGAAGAAATTAGACATTTATTTAACTAATATTTTCCAAAATTTTACATGAGAATTGGCTGGCTAAAGAATCTGTTGATTCTGTAGCTAGTCTTATTTTAACCAACATAAATATAAATCAATCCATATTCATTATAAAATAACAATAAAATCATAACTAAGATAAAGAACAAATCTTACCTTTCAACCAAATACTAAATTCGAATCATATAATCTTAGAATTAATCACTGCTTTGACACACTCAATATTTTTTATTATGACATTGCCAGTCCTTTTGAAATGTTTTCCTTGCCTTTGTGCACTGATATTGAGCTCACGGTTTTCACTTGTTAATGAGTCAATCTAAGCCGTGAGAGTCTTGATCTTTGCGTGAAGGACGGGGACATCTGTGTTATATTTTCCTATCCAATGTAAACATACTTCACACTGTGGGGCTGGGATAGTCGGTTGAAGAGGCACATGACTATGCATCAAAACACTAACACTATCCACTGCCAGCCTTGGCTTGAGATCGATACCTGTAAATCTCTTGCTGTCTTTCAGACATGGTGGGAGGTTATTACTGTTGGATTTTTCAGTAGGGTTAGGGAAAACAAAAGGGCCCATGCACCGGAGTTCTGATAAACTCAGAACTAAAAACCTGTTGCTCACATAAAGCTGATCGGGCATTGCCTTTCACAAAGGTTTTCACACGAGAAATCTGCCCTACCAATTGAGGAAATAARAGGCCTATCTATCAGATGTTTATCCAACACTGTAAGGATGTCTGTGATAGAACTCAATGGTTTTCTACAGATCTTCAAATCCATAGAGAGGAAATGAAAATAAAGAAAACTCAAACGCAACAGATTTGCTGAGAAAATGTTGTCCAAAAAAAGAATCRTACCTATGAAATGAAATCGTTTCTGAAGAATCTGCTAGTGATGAAGGTAAATGGGCTCATTGTCATTCTGTTTTTTCAAGGGTTTGATCCAATTCGTCATGGATTGAYCAGAAACTCTCCCACAAAAACGTGTCTTTGGTAGGAAAAAAGGGGATTGAACAGTCTGTAACAAGAGCGAATCGARCTAACTCTGGGTTTKGATGTAACGGTAACAGAGGAAAGTCTGAGCCAAAAACACAGGAGAGAAACGCACCATTACCCTAGCATGACCAAAACGAGAGCATAAGGGGTTTCAAGCCAAAAAAATTTGGGCATTTTGGGTAATGAGTGCCCTAAGTACAGAGTGAAACCCAAGACTATGGTTTGTAATGATGGATATGTCGATTCAAACTGCCACCTCAAATAGAGTACAGAGTATGACCGAGTTGTGTTTGAATCTCATCATTGTGTACTGGGTGAAGTCGAGCTGCTAAGGTTAGGAGAGGGTGTGTTTTACAAGCCAAAGCATATCGAAAAGTAGAAATCAAAACGATTTACCAAGAATTGTGAAACAAACCTATAATCCATTTCCAATCGATTCTTGGTGTATCTACAAAGTACTCAAGATATAGTTGATAATCCAAGAGAAATCTCAAAACAAATTTTTTATTGATATATGATAAGATTCAAAGAGAACATTCATTAAAAGAGTTGTAAGAACATTGACCCTTCTAAAGACCAAACCTTAGATATAATTGCAACAGGATTATAAGTTTTAATTCTTCATTCATGCTTCCAGTCATGAATGAAAACATGAAAACGAAAAAGAAAAAGAAAAAATATAATAGGAACAATCAAAACATCCTTTTACAACTGAAAAGTCACCTTCAAATAGCCATATTTACATGACAAAGCGTAGGGAGCTACAAGAATTGTTATTTGTCACTTTAAAAGGCAAAAATAGTGTAGGGATGCCAACAATGGAGACTTACTGGGAGAAACAATTATCTCTGCATCACTGACAAGTTCATGTTAGGACTGCTTAGAATGATTATAGATCAAAAAACAGCTGAAGGACATCAAGCATCCCAACAATCATTACACAGTCCAACTTCAAATATCTTCCTATTTAAATGAAATCTGGTGACAAATTGAAAAAATGAGAGCAACCATGTTCAAGTCAATGGCTCCGATACTGTTGACAGGGCCACTGCTGCCAGCAGGTGTCCATGGCCTCGACAGAGATTCCAATTAACCCACTCTGACGCCTCTACCCTGTCCAATAATTTCAATTCAGAATGAAAGGCACTTATAACCAATATCAAAATTTTATACCTGATAATTTTCTTGAACTCGACATTGCTTCGCTGCCAGCAAGCCTATTTAGTACCCCGATGAAGTTGTCTTGGCATCATGCATGCATTTACCCGCTGCCAGCAGACTTGTTCAGTATCCTGGCGGGTTTACAAACACTTCCCACAACTCTCGATATTTTTTTTTCAATCTGATATAATTTTGAAGATATTCAGAAGAGTAGGGTGATGCTGAAAATTTCAGTGTTTAGAACACTTCTTATTTTCCAACCTTTAATTTTCTGCCTAATCACCTTCATTATGATCCAAAATTAGTTTCTTGATGAAACCAATTTTTCAAGGATAGGAAGGCATACTTGAGTTTCTTTATTTAAAAGAAGGGACATCGTAGAAAGATTTAAAGATGATCGTGTCTGCTCATAATTATAAAGTGAGACCAGGAAATCTGTTTTAAACAAAAAATTTCTCTTAGCTAGTCTGTGTTTCAGCAATTCACATAATTGATGCTCTTGAGAATACCTTAACAGTCACTTCATAATGATTCATTCTGGTTCGCCTCCACAAACTAAAAGGTGATACAGACATAAGATTAACCAAAACGCAGTGAAAACAAACAAAATGAAAAGAGCCAAAATCAGAAAATAAATCAAAACAAAAAAATATGTACAGAAGATGGATCTGAAACCATCACGCGAAATATCTCTTGGGATACTGAAAGAACATAAAAAAAATCCTCATTGATGTGAATTTAGTCCTACTCATGGTACCTTGGGTTAGGTTTGAATTTCCAGTTCAGATTTATTTATCTCTTTACTTTCCATTTAAAATTTTCCTAATAATACTGTGACTTTGAAAAGAAATACTCAATGAAAAGCAGAGAGAAAAGGATCAAGCAGACTCCCCTGACAACATTCATATTATGGTTCTCTTTGTGCACCCACTTGTATTCATGACTGCATTATTACAAAGAGAAACAGTGAGAAATAAAACTAAAAGAAAACCTATTCCTAAAACTACTCTAACTACCAAACAAATCAGAATACTATGTGAAGTCAAGCTTCCAATGTAGCCATCAGAGTAACTCCAATCATGCAATGGAAACACAATCAAATATTACTAAAAATAATGGTAGTATATCAAAAAATGACAGAAATATATCATACTTACCTTCATAATCCTCATTTAAAAACAAAGCAAGCATGATCTTACCATTCCCTTGAAATTTCTTGATGTATGAATCCTCTAGCCATTGTGCAATCTTGTCGTGAGAAGGGTCATAATGGCATGGATGAGTGTAAGTGATTTTGGGAAAATTGTCAAGATTATGGAGACCTAACATAACCATCAGCCAAAGCCGAAGTGTCCCAACATCCTGACAATTTTCCAAGTGTTCAATAATTTATTCACATGGAGGATAAAAAAAAGTCATGTCATGCTTACTTCCAAGATATTTAGGTAGAAATAAGGCAAGCACAACTTTATCTTCATGATGAAGATTTTTTATGTATGAACCTTCAATCTATTCTAAGATTGTGTCATAAAAATTAGGATGCAAACTATGACTTTGACGAAATGGATATATCAACGGGGAACACATCATAAGAGGATTCATGACATCAATTAGATCTTTGATTTGAACGCTTCCTTTTATGAGATTGATCATTTCAAAATGTGAAGCATAAACATTTAAATTCGAGCTTATTAAAGAACGAATATGCAGTGTAGAATGTTTGATCTCCATAAGAGAGAGTGCATTGTCTTTTTCGAAAATAAATTGTGTAAAATCATCTCGCAACATGTCTTTTTCCCATGTGAGTGATGAAAGTGAAAGAGCGTCAAATCTGACTTTATAAATGTTATGTTTGGAATTAATTTCACCAAATCTTGGCATATCGAAAGGATATGATTGTGGCGGAAAAGAGTAGGATGTTGTGGGTAAAGTATCAAGTCCACCAGAATCTAAGAAGAGATCAGGATATAAAGAGTAAAAGGAATAAAAAATAAGCACATGAGAAGAATCTCTTGAGCTATGATATTTAACAATGGTATTCTCAAGACATTTCTTTTCACTTTCTTTAAAACTTTCACTCTGTTTTGGTGATAAATTCTTCAACATAATATGATCATCTAGGTTTTTCTCCCGTATGATAGATAATTCAAAACTTTCATGAAAAACATATGATATTTCATGTTGATAAGGTACGATTTGAGGATGAAAGTTTAAGGTTTCTCCTTCCAATTGAATATCTTCATCTCTAATCAGTTTCATAGGAGTGTTAGAATGTTTAAGATGATTTTCGTCATCTAAGTATTCTTCAATAACTGAATTTAAATATTGATTAAAGCATGAGTTACAAGAATGAGGACATTCACCTTGGACCAGAAATGAATCTTCTTCCACGATGGTCGAAGACTAAAAATAGAATGATTCGGAGGAAAAATCATTTTGGTTGTCCCTGAAAACCTTGTCGATAGATTCTACCCCCTTTGCTTGTTCAAAATTTTCGGATGGATTCTTCTCATCCTGTGAACAAAATTCTTCTCACAATTGAGTGATAGGATTTGTAACTGGTTTTTCATTCGCGATTGAATATGACTGGATGAAAGGGACGCAATCATCATAGAGGATATTTAATACAAATGACATGTCATCGAGATTGAATTTACAGAGAACATGATGGATTCTTGTCGAAAAGTCTTCCGAAGATGAATCACCATTGATTAACAAAGTCTGAAATTCTTCACATAATTGATTGTAATCATGGATTTCAAAATCATCTAAAAACTCATCTACAAATTGAAACCAATAAAAAATTTGATATGCTAGAAAAGACTCAAACCAATGTTTAATCCAACCCCTAAAAGTAAAAGAAAACAATTTGCACAAAACTTTTAAATCAGAAATGTCATGTTTGATGCATTTGCACCAAAACTTGTTAAGCTGGACTTTGGCAGATACATTGTCCCCACCATCAAAGGTGAGTTTGGACAAGTAAGAGACTGTCTCGTTGGGAACATCGGGTAATGAGAAGTGGAAAGCATGTTCCAACACAGTAATTTTGGGAGCCATGGGGAAATTAAATACATTCGAAATAAAGGCTCCTACAAGGCCAACTTGTCAGTCGGCCCTCCTTCTAGCGCCATTTGTTGACGGGCGAAAATGACCGTCCATCAACTAGA
>JASDQU010244912.1:71061-82609 GCA_032191745.1 Picea mariana
CCATAACCAACGAGCCATCAAAGACCTCTGGGTAGTGCAGTCGTACACTCATATTACACTCCTACCCGAGTTTTAGAATATTTTTGAAGTTGTTTCTCGAGATCTGAAGTACATCCATCAGGCCGAATCAGCTTCTGGAAGATGGATACTCTATATGTATATCTTTATGATTTCAAGATGTAGCTTCATTGTGTATTATTTGCGGCTACTCTTTATAGTTATTTGACATGGATCTACAGTGTATTTTATTGGTAGCCATGGTTCTATTTTATCTCGAGCATGGGTATGCCCACCTTGGTGATGCATTTGTTATTTTGCAGATGGCACCTCCTCATTCTTGATCCTTGGGCTCACTCATTCAGCACATCAATACAGATTGGTAATTTATTTCGGCCATCAGATGCTCTTTTGACCTCACACATTAGGGGGCATCTATTATAACCCTAAATTGCACCACACATTCTTACCTGGCATCAGGCCAACTCATATCCCTTCATTGCCAAAACATCCGCTGAACAAAATCCTTGGAAATCCTCTTGTGTCAAGGCCCACGCGCCCTAACCCATTACTGCATGCGTGTGCACGCTGGCTGGCTCAATACAGCCTACGTTTACCTAACAAAGCACGAAAAGAGGAAAGTTTCCGATGGAACAAAAAGCTATGGGTCAGTTAACTAAAACTCCCAGCCATGCATGGCCGAGGGTTCATCCAAAACCCTAGCTCCTTCTAGTCTATAAAAGAAGGGGTAGGGGTACCATTTGGAAGAAGAAAAATATAGCGAAGAAACTCTGCCCATTTTCTGAATCCATTATCCCAACCCTTTAGCCTTTCCTCAAGCCAAAGGAGAATTAACGCAAAGCAGTTGGAGGACAGAAGAGGAGGAGCCTAGGATCATGATCAAGGAGCGGTGGTTGGTCTCAACTTTGATTGTAAGTTGATTCATTTTTCAAATAATAAAAGAATACTTTTCCCATCCCAATGCATGATTTATCTATGGTTTGTTTAATTTATGCTTAATTTCTAACCTTCAAGTAGAAAAGTAGCATGCATGCATAGTTGTTATTCTTGATTGCAGGTTATCTTTGGAAGGAGCAACGCAAGCAAGCGGTCAAAGTGCAACGGAGGATATACACCAAACATCAGTAACAAGGTTAGTAGTTCCTTTCCATGCATGTATCGTGAAAGAGGGATTTAAGTTTTGGGTGGTAGGTTAAAAAGTAATTTCTTTATGATCAAAACTGCATGCAAGTCTGACCCTAGTCTGCTAGTCTGTAGGGTATTTTTTCCAACAACAGTTCCTGGATTGAATTATGCGATACTTTTTTAAAGTGTCGTGGTAAGAAAAAGTCATTTGATCAGTACCTACATGAGTTCACTACTTTGAGAAGGGAAAACAATGAAGTTATGTATGCTTTTAATCAAAGATTTCACAACTTGTATTGCACCCTGCCCCTAGAAATTAAACCTTCTGAGACTACTGCCATGGTGTATTACATAATGTCTCAATATTTTGCCCTTGTTTTGTATCTTAGGGAAAGAAAATCTACATCTTTATCATAGTTACTCATGGATGTTGTGGAAGTGGAGGAGAACCTTCGCGCTTGTGGTAGGATTCAAAGTCAGCATCATGTCAGTTCTAAACATGAGGCAGACTTTATTTGTTGTCCCTATGAAGAAAATGTAGTGGATGATTTGGTCCTCTAAGCATGTATCTTTGACAACCTTTCCTCTGAAGAAATCAATGTCTCAAACATTGACCAAGAGAACCTTTTTATTAAAAAACACTTTGGTAGTGAACATTTTTCTATTAAAGAGAATCCTTAAACAAGGCATTCAAAATGTCAAGAGTCAAAGGTTTGTTATGGACAACCTATTTTTGATGGAAATAACAGTGATGGTGATGAAATTTTTTTTTCTACAATTTGTTTGGAACCTCTTAGCACTATTCCTATATATGATGATTATGATCCTGATCCTTGTAAATTCTATGGAGGTGTTGAAAGGGATTTTCATATAAATCTAATATCTTATCCATCACCAACAAATGAACAACCCTATCTTAATAAAAACCATGTGTATCAACAATAGACTATCCCCATGGTATATGCAGAGATGATCAACAATCAACCAATAGATGGTTCTGAAGTTATGAAGAAGCTATTCGACCCACAAATCCCTATGTCTATCATTCAAACAAGTGTTCCTATAGAAGACATCAAACAAACTGTCAACATCTTTGAAACAAGGAAGGTAACCTTTCATAAATTAATCAGGCATTGCTTTCAGTTTCGTGACCCTATCAATGAGTACATAGACTTACACTTTTCAAATGATTTGGAGCATGCAGACTTAATCTTTTTATCAGCATGTCTAGGTGAGTATGGTTTCTTGGATGAATTTTTATCACTATTGTTACATTTTAAACATCAGTTGTTGATCAGTGACAAAGACAAAGTTTTTTCAATTTTAAAATGGCTTGAATGGCTATTATGGAAGGCAACATTTATCTAACCAATTGTAGATATGGTTAGAGTAGAKTAGGGTAGGAAATAAGCTCGCTACTCGAGCATTTATTTTCTTGTAGTTTGCAGCAGAAATATCAGTCAKCTTGTGTGGATAAAGGCCATTTTTTAAGGTATACAGAGATTAGTTGCACAAGTCTTGAGAAGTTTCAGAGATTGGTTTCACAGGCCATATGAMTCCATAGCCCAATAGATAAGATGATTGGAACTACTAGGTTCTTGGAGCCTCATAGGGAGGTCTCCATCCTAGTTGGAGCCAAATGTTAGCACTCARTTTTTATGGAAATTTTTAGTGTCTTTAGCATCCTTGTGCTAAAATGTTGAAATATTTTTTCTCATTTTCCCTAGCTCATAAACTCCAATTTCCTTATTGAGTCAGGAAGAGTCTTAATTCATAAATATTTTTCTCCAAAAACCTATGGCCTTTGTATTTTTTASCTACAATACAAAAATACAACAAATTGATAAACCCCTATTCTATGCTTTGTATCTTCAAATATATTTTATATTTGAAAAATCTCACATTATCGAAGATATGAGGTAAATGCGTTTTAATGCCCTATGCCTAAGTTATGCCTAAAMTACACATTGCTTATAATTATTTCATATTCTATAAGMATAGAGTTTTCTAAAACCCAAGCCACATGCTCATTTCTTACACTAGCCACACAATAAACCTACATGTCAACACACAAGGCCCAAACACAAAGCTAAGTTCATATGATAAATTAAGCTTGTCAATCTGTCAACTCCCGAGTCATGTTCACATGTCAAAATACAAGGCAAACAAATAAGTCGATACCCAAATCCAAGGCATGGATGTGAAAATTGCAGTGCGCTACCAAATTCCCTGGGCACTGGGTTTTCCCCTAGGCACTGTAAATTTCCTGGGCATTGTGTTTTCTCCTGGGCACTGCATTTTCTCCTAGGAACTGCGTTTTCTCTTGGGCGCTGTGTATTCCACAGTGAACTACCTAATTTTCTACCCAATTTCTTGAGAAGAGTAATGACAGGCGCTATGAATTTCACAGTGTGCTACCTAATTTTTTGGCTGGCGCTACCTAATATTTGGCAGAGATGAAATTTGCATAGAAGATACAAATATTTGGCGCTACCTATTGACACCTAGAATGTACGAGTTCAAATTCATTACTATTTTAGGTGGCTGATGATGGCTGAGACAGTAGTTGGTAGCATGATAACAACTTACCACCTCTACAGGACACTTGGCATGCAAAAGTAGGTGCATCTATGAAGATCAAGGGAGGAAGTGTCATTTAAATTTAGTTGGATTAGTCACCAGCACTTTCCTATTTTGTAGMAATTTTTTAATAGATGTTAGAATAGGTGTTTGATTGATAGTTGTTGATTAAGGAATCYGATGTGAGGAAGGGCCARCTCACACCTCTAGTTKTTKCTCTTCCTTTTTATTATAAATTCATGTTCCAATTGAGGGAAAAGGTGTGGATGGTTGAGTTGAGGCTCTCGAACTGTTTTTGTACTTTGATAGGATTAATATGAAGAGAGCCTATCTTATCATTTTYTGTGTTAAGAATTCATTTGCATAAGAGAGTGATGTTTTGTTGTGTTTCTCTTTGTTTTGACTCTTAAACTTTGTTCTTATTCAACAACAAGCATGAGAAGGTTGCTTACGAGGATCCTTTGAGATCTTCTACCTTGTGTGTTGCTAAATCTTTTCTGAAAAGGATCTTTAGATTATGATTCTTCTTCTACTGTATAAATAGTATGCTTGAAAAGGATTTTCATGTCTCTATTTGCAGTTCTATGTTTTCCCATAAAAGTCTTCCACCTGAAAGCCTTGAAAGGCTAAACATTTCTTTTGGATGATTTTTTTTGCTTCATATGGAAGATGATTTGCAGGGATATATTCATATGATTTGTTAAAGTCAAGAATATAGCTTCATCCTTACCTCTCTCGTAATTTAAAAATCAACTTTATTTTTGTAATATTTGATGTTACCAAGCTCACCTGATTTCAGTCTAGTGTGAATTTTGGAGTGATAACAGGGAGGATGGATCTACATTGTTGATTAGAAGAAAATGGATTAAGCCATGGTCATAGATCCTAGAAATGAGAACTGAAAGGATATCACCTGAAAAAAATAGAGCTGAGGTCACAACTCTTGGTCGCATAGAGAGAAAATAGAGTTCCTCTGGGCCAATCAAGGAAGATAGAGTTTAGCACTCTGCGTTACATTGTGGTCATGAGGACTGGTTCTATGGGATAGGAACCTGCCAAAGGAGATGATTGCGAGCCATTAATAAAAGAGAAAAATGATTGCATTCGTTAGATCGACTTGAAGATCCATTGGAGTTAACGGATTGAAAACCAACCATTCGATTGATTGACATTCGGGGATCATTGTAGAGCACAAAGGAAAAATTAATGGACGTACTAGTTCATGGTTTGCAATCAACTAACACTATTGATCTTGTCGGGGTGGATGATGAACGACCATGATTAAAAGAGTTGGGTGAGCACTTTCATATTGTGGAGATTGAACTCTATGATAAAGAGAGAGCATATTGGGGTTCCATAATCGTTGTGAACTGTCGATTTGTGAATGATTGATGGGTGAACCTGCAAGGAACCCACACATTAATGCTGAATAAAATCGTACTTTGATTGGGTTCTATGGGTGGTTTGCGAGTCCGATTTTGAATTCTATCGGTATTTAAGAATAATTTGGTAGGGTTTAACTTCAACCTTGCGTCATTGTTACCCTTGAAAGAATTCATGAACTGATATGTCATGAATACATTGAAAAATCAAGGAATGATTGGAAAAGAAAGTGCTCATAGATAAATCGATGATTTAATGCATTGAGGATATGCATGTGGTAAAAGAATGGGATATATATATATATCTTCCCATTGTGGAATAAATATCTTCCATTACTCTACTTGAATTGTATACGTGTCAAAGAAAAGCAAATTTGGGTGGCCATGAGTGATGGAACCCTGGTTACTAATGAAGGAAGAATGCTTGTGTTCATCCAAGAGAAACTTATAGTTTCATATGTGTTGGTTTGGGATCATGATCAACCTGTAGCAGGAAGTATAGTCCTGCTGCAATAATGAACAAGAATGAATAAGCCATATGGTGAAGATCTTAGATAAGCTCCAACATACCATGGAAAAGTGCTTGTCATAAAGTGTGGCAAACTAGAAACCAATGCAAGGGTGCATTGGGTATGAATGTGGCCATGAATGTTGGCACATTCATTAAAGTCATTTGATATCTGAATTACATTTTGAAAATTTTGGTATGCTAAAATGATGCATAGGTAAGGGATGATGTTTCCTTTCATGTTTATACAGATGTGTTGCAACTATTAGAATGCACAAGTTAAGAAATGTTTGTGATGACATTTTAAATGTGTTGTGAGAATATATGTATACATTAGAAACTAACAATTTGTTTGGTTGAGGAATGTTGAAGTTGCAGGAAGAAAAGAGTCTTGGATATGGAAATGTTGTAAGCCCATAAGGAATACCAATTGCTTGTTGAACCAAAATACTATGGGGAGGAAAGTCCCATATTTGTGGATCTGGTTCATGTGTGGAACATATTTGAAAATAAATGAGGAAATTGGAACATTTGTCGGTGACATATTTTCAATAAAATTCTAAATTTGAAATTGATAATTATATCTCATAATTTTTTGTATACTTGTGATACAGGTGAGAAAGAAAGGTATATGTTTAGGGAGGAMAAATGAAGGTTTTCAAAGATGGAAATCATGAAAGAGGCCATTGTTGATACATKATAACCATGTRGTAAGCCATGATCACACTACAACATGTTGTGTTGGGGTAACACAATCTAGAGGGATGCCTCGACAGAGAAAGTATAAGGTATGAATTGAATGTAAGGCTCAATGAAGTCTTTAGAACTATTCTTGTCCACRAAATCCTTGGCAAGGAAAGTGGATCACCCGAAGAACTGTATAGCAGACAATGGGATGCTTGAGCCTGGGCCTAGAGGGTGAGTGAATGGAAGAAATGGGAGACTTTGACAATTCTCATACAMTGTTGCATGGGATCATGCACAAAATGGGTGTATCTATCCATGTGGATACAGATCCACAAACTTCACAGGTGAGTATTGTGCTAAATTATGAAAAWTTTATTGAATTTTATGCAACAATACAAAATTTCCGCATGAAACTATGATTAATGTGMTTGTTATCCAAGATTATTGAAGGAGAGTGATGAAGGTTAAGGAGTTTGGAAGGGACTTGAACAAGAAAGAGAATCAAGATTTATGAAACAAYTGAATGTCAAAGACATGATAGGTGTTACTAAGAAATAACACTGAGGATAGTGTTCCCTTTTTAAGGGGGAGGGGATTGTAATGCCCCTGTTTCCCCCAAATTGTAATTAATCATTAATTAGGATTACCATGCTATGGCATGTGAAGAATGTAAATGTGTTTTTGGTTATATTTCCAATGACTGACTGTGGGGGTAAAGCCTTGAAGTACTGGCCATGATATCACTAGAGGAAAGAATGAGAAAACTATAAGAGAGGGTTCATTATGTCAAATAACCCAAAATCTCCTTATGGGGAATAATAAACCTTCTTCATTTCCCAAGGATAGGAATCAATTAATAAAGGAAGGACCGGTGGTTGGACCATCAACCACCCCCCATGAATGGAAGCATGGTCTAACTGAAGAATGTCATCCCGAAGTACCACATGTTCTGGTAGACCAGGCTAACCCAAGCTTCCTTCTGACAGAAGGAATAGGATAGGAAGGAGAACCTTCCTAAGAAATGGTGTATGTGCATGCAAGGAGGAAGGATGAGACAAAAACAATAAGAGAGGAGAATGGGAGGATCTCTCTCGCTAAGAATGAGCAGAAGACTACAAGCTTGATGCTGAGGAGAGTATCTGATAAACCTTGCCGAAGCTGTCACAGAGAAAGGATCTCTGAGAAATGGAAAAAATTTCCCTAGTGATATGATGGCTTGGCACAGGGGTGGACAGAGAAATAATATTGAATGCCTCTGGGCCTACAGTTGGGTGGAAAGGTGCACTGCCACAGTTCATGAGTTGGTTGCAACTTGTAAATGATAAGTATACTCATACCCTATGTAATTTGAACTATAATTGTGAAATAAAGTTGGATATCCTGTGAATGTTTAGAGATGTGCAGGTTTTTCTGATGGTTGGATTGTGTTCCTTTATCTTTGGCTTGAATATGTTGTTTTGTACACGTAAATGCTCAAGTCTTGTAGTGGCTCAACTTAAAACAAGTGAACTATGATCCGTCGACCTTGGGAATAGTTTCACATGTGCGTGCTTACACTTCCAATTATTATGGGCCTCTTGGATAAGGGAGTTCGTTAGGCTCAAGATATGTAGTGAAAAGGTGAACATAGCCTACACCAGCTACATAGGAGTGGAGAAATCTATAATTTATAAACTTTAGAAGAAACCCAAGGAGTGTGCCCTCATTTCATTTGAGGTACTAGTAAGCTTATCAGGTATAACAGTATTAGAGTGTTGATAGGGGGGGATGCATTCCCCATACCTTTCATATGTGTGACCCAGGGCTCATTCTCATGGCCTTAGAAATTTCATGGTTGAGAACTAAGTGTGTGTAGACCATAAAAATCCTCAAAAGGCCCATATGACTAGGGCTTGAAAACCCTGCGCTAGTCCGAAAGGAGCTATCCCTTATTGCCTTTGAAATTCCAGGAGTTCAGAGCTCGGAGATGTCATGACTTAACAAAATCTTGGCCAAGAGGTATGATCATAGCCCTTGGGGATTGAAAAAAATCCATATAACCAAAGCCTAGGGACCATGGGTTGATTTTAGAGGTAATTAAGTGTTCGAGACTCCGGGAGTCCAACACCTCTAAGAAATAGGTATTGTAAAGACCAAATTACACTGGACGAGACCTATCGAATTAGTGGCTTAATGGTGGAATGAAAAATGGCGGTCATTTACCCTTTACCATCGAACCCATCCCCATGCTAAACCCTGATCCACTTATCGGTCATGAAGTGACGTGGGCTGTAGATATGAGGATGGATGGGAATGATCCCAACCACCATATTTACGATGTAGTTAGACCGACATTGACCACTTTAGGAGAACTAAGGTGTTGCACATCCAAAAGTCCCAAAGGCCGAATTTACGAAGTATCGGGGACTATCGATCATCAGATCCTTTAGGATCCTTCTCATCCATAAATCAAGGAGTCCATGGAGGCTCTTGAATGTCCATCAACCAGGACACATCATAGGTGCAACACACATCATTGCTTCCCCTTCCTTTTGTCATGGATTAAGTGTATCCAGGAGACAAGTAATTCAGGAGATCTGGGTGACTAATGAGTGAAGGGAACGAAGTACCGAAGCCCGAAGTGGGTTTGAGCCACTAGATGAGAGGCCATGTGGTAGGAGATCCTGTGGTATGAGAGCTCAACACTTTGGAGGAAATGAGAAGAAAGTTTCTATGGAGACAAAACTTATGGAGGTATGAAGGATGGAGTAAATATTGGTCATTGCCTCTAGTGATGCATGACGTTATATCTTATAATCCAGATACTAAACACTCCAGAGGATTTGTGGTGTGACACCCCCAAAACTCCTGAATGTCGAATTAGTGAAGTGATGTAAGCCATGGATCTGAGTACCCTTCAAGATCCTCAGTGACCGTCAGATATAGGTTGTGGTCATCCTGATGTTGACCAACTTCAGGAGCAATGAGGAATTTTCATAGTGAAACTCCCGAATGCAAAATCTTCGAAGTAAGATGATCCATAGATTGAGGGGTCTATGTGGATATATCTTTACCATGAGATCAAAGGAATGTTAGAATGTTGTGTTAGGGGTTGACGTGGCTCATTTACATTACCCAAGGTGATGTGGACCGACAATTGAGGTACCACATGTCACTTGGATACAAATTTTTTTCCGGCCCTTGGGCCTATTAGAATGTGACTCATTTAACCTCTTGATGAGGGAACGTGTCACCCATTTCCATCACTTCTTGTCAGTCCCTGGTACATTTCTTCCTAGCCAAGTGAATGGTGAAGTACCGAGACATCAGGATTCCATAAGACCCAGGGTGTAGTGTCATAGAAAGGCCCAAAGACCGGAGCCATGTGGAGTGATTCCGAGAGTTTGTAAGTCCGGTGTTCTGTGATTCTGGAGGATTTGGAATAGTGTGGTGAAGAAAGGGGTGAAGGCCAGAGCCATGTGGAAAGTTCATGAGACTCAAAATAAAAGTACTTTGGGAGATTTGGGTCGTTTATTAAAACATGTGCACCCAAAAGAGTCGAACCTCAAATTTTACCTTAGACACGTGCATTCCCAAGGATAAGGATCCACCATCGATTAATGGTGGATGGATCTCTGCCATAGATCTAGGAGCATGGGGAGGTTTTGGATATCATATAACTTAGGGTAATATGAATGAGTTGGATCCACGTAGGCGCCACGTGGCCCATGACTATTAACCCCCGAAGAACTTGGAAGGGCATATCTCCCAATCCTGAGCTCAGATTCGAGTATGGAGACAGTGTATGGAAAGATATTGGTGAGAAGAATGTTATAGATATCTCTGAAAGGGATTTTATTAATTAATAAAAAAAAAAATCTCAGGCCCCATCCCTTAAAAATTCAAGTTAAGGGTGTTGTAACAGATTTTGAATTTTTCTCTACTTAGTGTCTTCATCCCAAATGTGTTTGAGAATCACATCAAGCTTATAAATTAACTAGAGATCTCAACTCCATATTATCTATAACTTACATCAGATTTGCTGAAAGAATTTTAGGGATTTTTGGGAAGAAAGTTTGTATTCTGAGGCAGAAGAGTATTTACAGTATATCAAAGGATGCCTCGGTAACCCGAGAGCTCATGAGAAATCTACTCGAAGAAGTGAAGCTCCAGGTCCACAATTGAATGAACAAAATCCTGAAAATAACGACATCCAATACACTATTCCACAAAGATATATTGAAAGATATATTAGAGTTCACTGTACGCTTCTATATAAAATATATAATGACCGCGATTTTGGATGAGAGTTTTGATGACAGTTTTACACAACAACCAACATGGCTGAAAAGAGTTTAAGAAAAGTTTGTTGATACTCTGGTGAATGAATTCGCTTATGACCCAATTTGACTGCCTCTCACAAACTACCCTGCACAGGTGCTTTATAACCGTAGGACACTGGAGAAGATATGGGATACTAAACATAGTGTCGTTAATTCATACACCTGCCAACCTTTTGAAATTAGCTATGCCATATCTCAGATTGAGCAAGAGAGAGATGAAAGATTTTTGAAGAAGCTGATTTCCAATTTTGAATGTCTAGTTCATATCTCTCATTTGGGAAAAAGAAATATGCTTATGGATCTTCTGCCATGTTGGAATGCCCTGTGGCAGGATTTTAATCTGCTGCGTCTTTATTGTTAGTACCGTGAAGAAAACAGGGAATTATTTTTGTCAATTAGAGGGCACGAGTACATGTTCGAAGTCATTAACAGACCAACACCAGAATCCAACTCATTTGATTGAGTGAATCATTTCCAAAGCCTCTCTAAAGGCATCGTCGGACAGATTGGATTTGCATCTCTCGTATCTATGAACGTGAAAGATATAGGATCGTGGATGTCATCATTTTGGAAAACCATCAATTGCAGACGGTACCCAAAAACTCAGTATCGTCCTTTATATACATTTTGTATGACATTGCATAAAATGAGCATTCAGAAATCCAGACTAGGGTTTTGAAAATTGACTCAGATAGCATCGACTCGTCTTTTGTTTCATTGATGTCACTCTTGATCTGTTAGCCCGATGCGAGAATTACATAGCCATGAAGACCTTTACTACGGAAATGAAATACTCAAAGCTGCCATAGACAATGAACGTGGACCGAACACCAACGCATTCCACATGCATGAAACACCACGAAAAACCACCAATCACGTGATTTTAGAATTTTGATTATCTTTTTTCATACTACACCTTTTTCTCT
>JASDQU010244913.1:11416-21480 GCA_032191745.1 Picea mariana
TTAAAATCTCATCTCCCTTACCACATAGCATTTTAGATAGTAGTGGCTTACCCCACGAAAACTTTTACTCGGAATTGATGAGGGCGCCATTGGCCAACCCATTTTGTCTCCGTTACCTACTCTTCTTACCACTTTTGACGGTCATTCCTTCCGACCACATGGCATCATCCCCTCTTTCCCCGTGCAGTTAGGAGTGAAGACCATGTGCATCAAGGAAGAATTAGTCGATGCATCCCTCGACTACAATCTCTTGTTAGGTAGGATTTGGACCTATGCCATGCAAGTAGTGGTTGCTACAGTTTTCTGGCTCTTGTTGTTTCCACATGAGGGTCGGATCGTGACCATTGACCAATTGTCCTTCTCCAGACCTGACCCTTCATTGGGGGCATTCACGGTCCCAATGATTGACAATCCCCAATCAGGAATCATCAACGTAGGGGCTTGTTTGTGCCCATCTTTGATGGGTACTTTCGATTACCTGCCTCCTCAAGGCAATGTCAAGTTCGTATCAGACCACCATAAGGTTGAGATTTTCCAAGTTTTGTCATTTCGCATGACTTAATTCAACGATCCGTGGATTCTTCCTTCCCCATCAGCCACGATGGAAGGGACAGGGCACCATGGTATGTCCATTCCCTTGTCCACGACAAAAGCAACGTACTCTTTAGTCAAGAAAGCTTCAGCCGACACTGATCCGACTCCGACACAAGAGTTAGATCTGATCCCATAGCCTATTTGGGCTCACGGTTCCCTCATTGGTACCAATTCATTAGACTTAATCCTTCCCTCAGACAAAGCAATCATTGAAGCAATGACTAGTCTGGACAAAACCTGGGACGATCTCCATCACAGATCATACTTACTCCTAGAGTTAAGCATAATCGAAGTAGGGGAATTCACTTTGACTATGACTAGAGATAGGTATTGTCCTATCAATCCCTTGGCTACACATGAGGTTTATGATGAGGGTAATATGGAAACTATAGCTGAAACTATACCGATTAATATCTCCATAACTCCTGGCATCATGGAGAATGTTTTCGTCGGAGTTGATTGTTCCCCCGAAGAGATTCAAATTTACACAGACTTATTTAAATAATTCTGTGACGTTTTTTCCTGGTCTTACGAGGAAATTCCAGGCATTGATCCAAAAATAGTCGAACATGAGATCACAACTTATCCAGATGCCAAGCCAGTTCGGCAGAAGCTTCGTCGTGTTAATCCCAGGAAAGAAGTAGCTATTAAGGTGGAAGTAGAGAAACTGCTCAAAGCAGGTTTTATCTATCCTGTCCATTTGACCCAATGGGTGTCAAATCTTGTGTCGGTCAATAAGAAACAGGGCACGATTCACGTATGTACGAACTTACATGATTTGAACAAAGCCTTTCCAAAAGATAATTTTCCCACACCATTCATTGACCATATAGTTGATGAATGCACTAGTTGCGAGGATTTTTCTTTCATGGATGGTTTTTCAGGATATAATCAGATACAGATCAAACCCAAGGACCAACACAAAACAACTTTCATCTGTCCATGGGGTACATTTTCCTATCATAAGATGCCTTTTGGTCTCAAAAATGTTGGAGCTACCTTCCATCGGGCCATGTCTTTTTCTTTCCATGATCTCAAGCATATAGTCGAAGCCTATTTAGATGATTTAGCATCACGATATCGCAAGAGAATGGATCATCTCGCACACCTTTGACTTATCTTTGAGTGATGTTGCTACTTCCAGATTCACTTGAATCCAAACAAGTGAAACTTTTGCATAACATCAGGTCGTTTGTTAGGTTTCACAACAACAGGGATCATGGTCGATCCTCTCAAGGTTGAGGCAATAGTTTAGTTGCCTCCCCAACACACAATCCTTCAACTTTAGAGTCTACAAGGAAAGGTGAACTTTTTGAGGCATTTCATTGCCAACTATAGCGAGATCACAAAGGGCTTTATGTGCTTACTGAAGCAAAACGTTCTTTTTCATTGGGATGATGCCGCTCAATGCTCCTTCGAAGCATTGAGACATGCCCTCACAACTACCCCTCTGCTTTGGCCACCCAATTATAACAAATATTTCTTATTATACTTGGCTACAATAGAGCCAACAATCTGCATGGTCTTAGTTCAGGAAGATGATTTTCTCTCAGAATATGTGATCTATTACCTGAGCTAAGGCCTCGTCGGACCGAAACTCAATTATTCTCATATCCAAAAACTTTTGTTGGCAGCAGTCCATGTTGTTCAACGGTTCTGTCATTATGTTCTGTTTCGCAAGACCACCGTCATTACCATTGTGAATTTGTTTCAATACATGTTGACACGATGGGTAATCGACGAAAATATCAGTAGATGGATAGTCTCCCCCCAGGAATTTGACATAGATTTTGTTTCGGTGAAATCCAAAAAGTCATTGGTCTTCGCAGAACTTATCTCGGAACTTCCAGTCGAGTCGGGTGATGTTATGCCCGAAGAATCACCTATTCGAGGAGATATGTTCTTGATAGCATCTTCAGACCCCTGGTATGGAGATATTCTTGTCTATCTCCATACTTTGAAGTGCCTTGCCTCTACTTCTCGTGTTGAACGTCGTCATATACATCATCAGGCCAAGAATTATCTCATCCTTGAGGACACTCTCTATCGTCAAGGTGTAGATTGCGATCTTTGTTGATGCATCACTCATGAAGAACTAGAAATCGTGCTTAACGATTGCCATACTGGAGTATGTGGCGGTTATTTTTCTGGTTTGGAAAATACCCAAATGATTTTACGAGATGGTTACTTCTGGATGACACTAATCAAAGATTGTATCAAATTGGTCAACAAGTGCCACCCGTGTGAGATCTTCTCTCGGAAGATGAGGGCACATCCCACTCCCATGTTTCCTATCATCATAGTTGGTCCCTTCACCAAGTGGGGAATTGATTAAACTACATGCAACCCTCCTTCAACAAGGGGGCACCGTTATATCATTGTAGTCATAGATTACTTCACGAAGTGGGTCGAATCTATGCCAACGTTTAAAGATGATGGAGAGACTGCAGCTCTCCTTTTGTTCAACTGGATAATCGCAAGGTTTGGCGTCCCGAGAGATTGTCACTGACCATGGCAGTCACTTTTAGAACCAAATGATGACCGAATTAACATCAAAGCTTGGGTTGCAGAAAGAAAATTCGTCACCCTACTACCCCCAAGTGAATGGTCAGGTGGAAGCTATAAATAAATCTTTTAATACCATCCTACAATGAACGATCAATTCGGCCAAGTCAAATTGGCATTTGATGTTATACTCAGCATTATGGGCTTACCGAACATCTGTTAAGACTACAACCGGTTTCTCACCTTTTCAACTTGTTTATGGGCTGGAAGCAGTCTTGCCTATAGAATGTCAGATCCTATCCCTAAAGTTGGTTGTATAGTTACTGCCGAACACTTCTCCACTTGAAGAGAGGTTATTATACCTTGAGTGGCTCAATGAGTAGCATCATGATGTGGCCCTAGCCAACGAGGCTCACAAACAAAAAGTCAAGTGTCAGTATGATTGGCCTGTTCGTCCTCAGATTTTCTCTGGAGGTGACCTTGTCCTGGTCTATGACCAGGATAAGGACTCCCTGGGGGCAGGAAAATTCAAACACGTGTGGTTCAGACCTTTCATCATAAAAGAGATTCTAAAAAAGGGCGCTTATCGTATGGTAGACTTTGAGGGAAATGCTTTGGCGAAGCCTAGAAATGGGTTCTACCTCAAGAAGTATTACTCATAGGTAGGTCACCTTGGGTAACTTTTTGTAACATATGTATAGTCTGTGTACTGTTTTATGGTTTCTTTTGGTTTTATGGAGGTGTTGTTTTTAATGCTATCTTTTGTCACTGTGGTAGATGTCAAGTGAATTAAAGGTGTCCGTTGGGTATGTAGATGACGCTAGATGACACACTCGGAGGCTTGCCTCCGCAGCTTGGGTAATTTTTACACCTCAGGGCCAGTTATTATATTTAGGAGGTATATGTTTAGGCGACACCACAAACAATGTCACCGAATACAGCGCAATTATTGAGTTGCTTCATGATGCCCTGGCATTTGGTATCTCTCATCTCCAGGTCTATTTAGATGCTCAACTGGTTCTGTCTCAGTTAAATAGAGTATACCATGTTCATAATCCTACTTTACATCGGTGATTCATTAGGTTATGTATCTTAGAACGAAGCTTTGATTATATTACATATTTTCATGTTCCTAGGAGATTAAACCAAGTCACAGATACTTTAGCTAATCAAATCTTAGATTGGCATCTCGTACACATATAAGAAATACATACACATGCACATGTAAATACATTTTTAAAGGAAAACATAATCCATAAGACATAAAAATACATAAAAAGACATATATAATATCAAAATCATCAGATTACATAGGTGGGTACATGCACCTCAAAAATACGACCAGTAACGAGTCATGGGGCTTATGCCCTCAAAACATATATACAAGTAGTGCCCTCGGCAATTGAAAAGTCCAGAATATCTAAGGTCAAGACCCGTGGGCCCTATTGTAATGATCAACAGCGTTTACCAAATGCCGAAAAAGTCGGACCCACATCCGTGGTGCCCACACTACATGAGGCTGCATATATGGCGACAGATCCTCAATCTCTGCTATGGGGACTGTGAGAGTGAGTGAGGTAAAATTTTTCTCTACTCATCTCAAAACCCTCTTAGCCTCACCGATTGGAAGCTCTCCTCCTGCTGCTGGTCCCCCTGCGGCCCGTGGCCGAGGACGTTGCCTGTTCCTCGGGTAATCCTCTAGTCGCACTGGTCCCACATATTCACATAATAGACACATATATGTCAAATAATATGGTGTAAAAAAATGATATATATAAAAAAAACAACATAAAAATTACATATGTTTAACAAACAAAAAAAAAACGATGCAAACTTACCCATCTCTCCTCGCTCCTCGCCAGGAGGTACTGGTATCTCTGGGTCTCTTGAGAATTCAATCCCATCATAAGGGTAATCCTCTATGACTAGGATCTGTCACGACAACCAAGCAAAAAATCTGTCATCAAAGGACTCATTGGTCCTTCCTTCCCCCTGTTGTGGTAGCAACACTACCCATCTGCATATCACAGGAAGCGAGGCCTGATGCCCCCGTACCACCTCTCAAAGTCTGAAATTGGGCACTCTTTCAAAGAAGAAAGAGAAAAGAATGGTCCCAAACCCAAAGTTCCTCTGAGTCCACGACCAATAGTCTATCAGTTGTCTCTTCATACAGTCCAATAATGTGGTGCTCCAATCAAAAATCTGTGGATTTAAGCATTGAACTGTACAGTTCATCTGTGCACAGGAAGTCTGATGCAAAGTGGTAGACCCTGTAATCCACTTGATAAGAAACACTATCGCCTGTAGTGCTAAGTCTGAGATCTTACTTATCGGCACTTGCGAGCTCATCATGTCTGTACCTGCCTCACAATAGAGTCTAATCAACTCCGATATGTTGTGAGGCCCCGAGGGAAACGTACAAAAGTTGACTGGTTCCCCTCGCTGAGAGAGGCCAATCAAAAATTATATGTCCTCGGTCATTGGCACCAACGACTGCCCCTCCAGCATAAAGGCCTCTGTGTCAGGATGCCAATAATCAACCAAGGCATTCAGTAGCCTAGTTTATGCTCGCATGAAAGGACATAGGAAAAATTTTACCAGCCCACATTGCATTAAGGCAACAACTGCATTGGGGTCCTCCCCAACCAACGCAATAATATCTTCATGCTCTCTTTCCCTCCAGTGAACATACATCCTGCAAAAAAACCAAGTTCAGGAGGGTTAACCCTTGCTTTTTTAAGTTTTTTCCATTAAATAAAGGGTCCACGTGGGCTGTAATGATGATAGTCGCATGTACACGCGTGCAGTTTTTCCTCTGCTCGAGTGTACACGCAGGTTGTCATAGGACAACCCACGTGGACTTAGGGCCAACCTTTTGAGGGTCGATGCCCCCCCAAAAATGAAACTAAATGCATAAAGAAAGATTTAAATTGCAAGAGGAGAAAGTTTATACTTACTTGGTCCAAGTAGATAGTTGTTTCGTCCACCGAAGCTCCCGGAATCAATTCTTTTTACAAAGGGGAAGTTTTGGATTTAGTCAATTTATGAATTAACAATGGTGATAATGAGCTTCCAGCTTCTATTTGTAGAGGTTTTTGGCCCTTTTTTGTCAATTTTCGGACCCTTTTGTCATCTTTTCTAAACTGAAAATCATTTAATATGGTTTAGGAGTTTTTCTTTGGATGATAATGGGAAGTATTCCTTTGGGTATTTGGAAAAAATTTTGAGAGTTGAGATGTTTTGACGATGCTTTGGTAAAAATTCATTTTCTCCAACTCGTTGCATTTAAGTCAGGATTCTACCTCCACTTTTTGCCTCTCGTTGTCTTTTCTGCTTTGCCATAGGAACGATCCCACCAAGTTGCGACATGGAACCCTCTTTAATACTTTAGAAGTGTCATAATTTGGTGGTAGATCCTACCATAACATGGATGCCCTAGGTAGATCCTGGTTGCATGATGGTGTCCATGCTGTCACTAACAACCATAGGCTCGGGAGTCCTTTTTAGCTTTTCCCTGATTACGAGTTTGAGCCTCATTTGCATGATTCCTTATCACTCTTGACCTCACCCTCGGGACTCCCCAAAACATAATAGGTCTTCTTTTAAGCCCTTTTCAGACCCTCTAAACATGAAAATATCACTGAGCAATCTTGTGGCCTTTCACGCTCGCTAAACTAGAATTTGAAGTCATGTCTGTCTGACAATAGTTTACCCCTTTTTGAGTTCGGATGGTCAACTGTATGAACAAAGGTATACTCTAGAGGCATCGGATATCTAGAAAAGTATTCTCAGGTATAATTTTAACCTTTTTCGGGCCTGAGGGAGTAAATTTACGAAAAAGGAACCCCCACAGAGTCCATACTTAAGCTCTTTTCAGACTCCCTAAAATTGAAAAGATCATCGGGTGACCTTATTCTTTCACACTCGTTAAAATGGTCCAGAAGAACATTCCTGACGAGCTCCATAGTTAATCTTTTTTCAGACTCCTTAAAAATGAAAAAATGGCTGAGTGATCTTGTCTTTATCACACTTGTTAAAATGGTTTTGAATAGACATCTTGTCAGTGCTAGTTTACCCCTTTTTCGAATCGACTAGACTACCTTCGAAAAAGGTACCCCATTGGAGTCTCCTTTTATGTTTTTCAGACTCTCTAAATATGAAAAACTGTCGATCTTACCTTCTCTGGGCTCGTTAAACTTACATAGAAGGACATTACCATTGTGTGTCTTATTAATCACATTTGCATACCCACGTCTTTGTCCTAATGTCGTCTCCATGTTGCTCTCAACTGAACCATCTGAAGCATGCCTTATATGCAAGCCCTGTAGCACTTTTCCTCTGCGTCTTGACACATTTGGCCCCAGGAGGGATTTTTCTTGAGTGTCCTTGCTTTGGACATCAGTCTTTTCCTTGCACCTCGAACTCATATGTTTGCGACACTCATTCCTCCTTTGTAATGTAACATTCTTTTATTCCTTTTCCAAAATTATTGAAAAAGACAAAAAAATCAAATATGCCCCAAAAAGAGGAAGGGAAAAGTATGCTCTTTGTCTTGGCAGCACAATGAGTCACCCTTGGATAAAGAACATCCTTTCATTTTTTCAGCAAGCCCTGCGATTTAATATCACCTTAGGAAGCTATTCCCGCTACATTGAGTTGTGTCCTCCTCCATTTAGTTATTTTTCCATACATATGGAGAGTTTGTGTTGCCTCTTTCCTTGTGAACTTATGTTAATTCCATGCTACCTAAGTCTCATCATTTATCGTGCTATTGTCCAAGGGAAGTTTTCCAAGCCTGATTCTACCCCTCTACAGTTTTTCTCTTGCTCTCATGCTCGGCCATCCCGAAAGTCCAATCAAGTCTTTGTTCGAAATCAATGAAGCCTCTAGTCTGATCATCAATATTCTCTAGTCCATGACCGACGAGCCGTCGAAGACCTCTAGGTAGTGAAGTCATACACTCATATTACACTCCTACCTGAGTTTTGAATATTTTAAATTTGTTGCTCGAGCTCTGAAGACCTCATCTCCAGTCATCAGGCCTTATCATCTTCTAGAAGATGGATACTATACATGTATATCTTTTTTATTTTGAGATGTAGATCCGTTGTGTATTTCTCGCGGCTACACTTTATATAGTTATATGACATGGATCTACAGTGTATTTGATTGGTAGCCATGATTTTATTTCATCCCAAGCATGGGTATGCCTGCCTCGGTGAGACAATTGTTATTTTGTAGATGGCACCTCCCGATTTCTGGCCCTTGGGCTCACTTGTTTGGAAAGTTGGTGAAGATTGATAATGTATTTTGGCCATCAGATGCTCTTCTGACCTCATGAATTAGGGGGCATCTATTATAACCCTAAATTGTACTTACCTAGCATCAGGCCATCTTAGACTCCTTCTTTGCCCAAACACTACTGAAAAACTCTTCTTAAAAACCCTCTTTATAAAGTCCCACGTGCCCTACTCTATTACTGCACATGTGTACACACTAGCTGCTCCAATATAGCCCGTCTGTACCTACAAAAGCATGGAAAAAGGAAAGTTGTTGACAGAACACACAGCTTTGGGAAAGTTAACTAAACCTTTCAGCCATGCATGTCCGGTCATTCGACCAAATACCTAGCTCCTTCTAGCCTATAAAATAAGGGGTAAGGGTCCCATTTGAAAGGAGGAAAATCATAGTAAAGAGACTATACCCAATTGAGCATTCCCCTTATCCCAACCTTTATCCATCCTTGTGCAAAGAGAAGTATAGAGAAAATCAGTTGGAGGACAGTTGAAGAGGATTCTAGGACCAGTTTCATGGAGTAGTGGTTGGCTTCATCATTGTAAGTTTCTTTAGTGAAGTTAATAATAAAGAAATACTTTTCCCGTCCCACCATATGAGGTTTTCATTGTTTATTGCATACACATTGATTAAATATATAACCCATTAATCTGTAGATCAAATGTGTGTGGAGTTCTTTGTTTGTCTTTTGTGAATGCAGGTCAACCTTGGAAGGAGAGTTGTAGTCAAAGAGTCACCAAGCGTGAAGAGGGATCGATATCAAATGCCAGAAATAAGGTATGTTCACTTGATCTTATTAACTACGTATTTGCTTAAGAATAATGGGGATTAGGTCCGGGATGATGGTAAAAAGTAGGAATCTTAAGGTATTTTCTGCATGCATGATAAAACCCTAAGATCTAGTCCATAGAGGGATTTCCCACTCACAACAGAAAGAAAATATTGGTTGATGGTCTACCAGACATCCATTTCTCCAAGGGTGTATGTGAGGGATGTGTTCTCGGAAAACACCCTCACAAGAAATTTGACAAAGGAAAGTCTCAGCGAGCTTCCACACCTTTAGATCTGATCCACAGTGACTTTATGGGTCATTTTCCACATCCATCCATCAGAAAAGCGAGGTTTCTTCTCATTTTTGTTGATGATTTCTCACGTTTTACATGGATCTACTTTCTCAGGAAAAAATCCGAGGTCTTTCAACACCTCAAATATTTCAAAGCCATGGTTGAGACACGGTCCGAAAAGAAGATAAAATTCCTCTAAACTAATAATGGGGGAGAGTATGTGAATCATGAGATCCACAATCATTTCCAGGAGGTAGGGATTTAGTTGCAACACACAATTCCCTATACTTCGCAGCAAAGCAGAGCTGCTGAGCGGAAAAACAAACCTCTAAAGGAGATGGCATCTTGCATGTTGCATGCAAAGTCACTACCACAGGGACTGTTGTAACAGATATCAAAATTGACTGTTCTACCCAAGGTACAAATTGGTTCTCATTCATTTACATTTGATCATGTATATGGTAGCACTAGGTCTCCTTCAACACCCATTTTTGAAGAATGTGTTGCCCCACTTGTTGATGGTTTGTTCCATGGCCACAATACTACGATCAACATATGGAGGACTTGGTTTTGTATTAATGATATTTAGGTTTAAATTTACTTATT
>JASDQU010244913.1:47685-61911 GCA_032191745.1 Picea mariana
AGTGGGTGTGTGAGTCAAATTTGAGTCCAGAAACCCTCCCATATCGTTAAGGCATGCAAATAGTCTATCCATGTCAAAATTCAATGCATACAAAAACAGTTTGAAAAAAATTCAATGTTGGCCCCATTCATAGGTCACTGTTTCCCGTGTCTAGTCCTAGTACAATTTCCTTGTAAAATTTGTATAATATATTTGGAGATGATAATTTTTAAGGTGCTAGGCCTCTTCCTACACACCACATCCAGATTACCTCTCATTGACAGTCTGTGTATTGATCCCTTTTAGTATTGGGTTGTTAGTATTTTCAATTGCACACACCTTTCAATCTAGTCAAAGTTCAATTAATGTCTCTTATTATTGTAGGGTTATAAAGCCTCATGATCCCAATGCCCATATGCCTCCAACCTTGTGATCTAATGATCGTTAGGTGACAAGTGTCATGAAGGGTGATGACTAAGACTAGGGGCAACTTTCAATTCAAGGCTAGGAATGACCAGGCCCACATCAAGTGAAGGAAGAAAATTAAGAAGGTACATGTGTTGTCCCATTCCATGTCAACAACAACACATCCATTCACTGGGAACACTAGAACCCGACAAATCAATGACTCCACTAAATTAGGGTTTATGGTTTACATGATGAATTGATGATGGCAGAAAGTGGGTCTGTGAGTCAAATTTGTGTCCAGAAACCCTCCCATATCGTTAAGACATGCGAATAGTCTATCCATGTCAAATTTCAATGCATACATAAACAATTTGAAAAAATTTCAACGTTGGCCCCATTCACAGGTCATTGTTTCCCGTGTCTAGCCCTAGTACAATTTACTTGTAAAATTTGTATAAGATATTTGGAAAATGATAATTTTGAAGGTGTTGGGCCTCTTCCTACACACCACAGCCAGATCACCTCTCATTGACAGTCTATCTAACCGAGAAAAATTCTAGTCTCTGTTTCAAGATCGTTAAAAAATTAAGAGTCTTCTTTTGAGTGGTAGTTTACCCCTTTCGGCCTCGTAAGACTAACTGCGAAAAAGGTATACTCTAGTCAATCATGACTAGAAGAGTTCTCCCTTGTATTATTGTACACTTTTTCGGGCTTGGGTGACTAAATTTAAGAAAAATAAAACCCTTGGAGTCGTCTTTAAGATATTTTTAGACTCTCTAAACATGAAAAGACCACCGAGCTTTCCTTCCTTGGGCTCGTAAAATTATGCATTGAATAACCCATACGGGACCAAACCTCTCCTTCTTCAGGTTCATTAAACATATGTTGAGGGACTCATCGAAGATGAGCTACATCGAGCATTTGTTATCATCCTAAAGATCATTAAAAAACAAAGAGGTACTCGCCAATCATGGTGGGGGAAAAATTGAAGGAAGTGGGTCAAGTTTTTGGAAAACATTATGGCACTTGTCTGTTGTCGCCCTTGAACATGGTACCTATTTGCATCTCATCTTACAGTTGGATAATATACTTGTATCTGAGTCATACCAATCCCATGAGTCCTTATACTCCTTTAACTCACATGAAGAGTGCCCTGATGACTGTTGCGCTATGTTTTAATCTATCCCTCAGTCGAGTCAATGTTTCCAAGTCATTTGTCATGCCTCACAATGTTCAAGGGAATTTTCACCTCAAACCAACCATTCTGCAGTATTACCAAATTTCATCCTTGTGTCAGTCCATACTCATTTAATACACCATCCTACATCACTTTCCTGTGTCAGTTTCGTGTCGATGATGAGGGATACACCATCTCCCTCCTTTGACGAGTTTGTTCCTGTTGACTTCAACACATTATATCTCAAGGAATTAGACTTAGAAACCAATTAGTACCTTGGACCCTGCATTCCTCAACGACATGTTTCCTCTCCTTCGATAGTAGGTTTACACCATTGACCTCTGATCGAATGATTCCACAGATGTTTGACCTCAACTCATTTATTCACATTCGCTGGAATGTACTAGGGTACCTTCGGAGTCATTGTCATCATTGGTGATTTCCCTCCCACTTGTTAACGATATACATTAAATGACTGGTAATCAAGTGGTTTCTACCATGTTAGACATCAAGACATCTATTCACATGAATATAATCATATTGTTTTGGGATCAGGATGAAGACCCTAGGTTGGGTGCTCACTCTGTTATATGATTTTCCCAGGCTATGTTGGAGATCATTTGAGTATGCATTTTATTCAAGTGTAAACATCATATTGACAATCTCCTGATGTATATATTGTCACATAGATCCACTTTGTATTGGGTCGTGGCTTTGTTTTTTTCATATCATAGCTCCACTATGTATTCTTTCGTGGCTATAATTAGATCATGTCATGGAGGTATGGATCCACATTGTATCTTTGGTGGCCATATCCTTAGTCAATAGTATCATGGATCCATAGTGTATTGGTCGATGACCATGCTTTAAGTCAGTTTATTTCGAGCATGGGTATGCCTTCCTCGAGGATGATACATATTGTTGGGAACAATCCCATTTTGGGGAAAAAGCATGACATGGAGGTGAGACAGTTGGCAGAAAAGCATGTGAGGCGTGCATGAAAGAAGAAGGTAAAGAAAGACAACTGGAAGAAAATAAGCGGAAGAAAGCATGCATGCATAGGAGAAAAGTGCATAAGGCCAACATGCAAGAAGACCTAAATAGATTAGGGTTTTGGTAAGAGAATGTAATGGTTGATGAGCCAATAATAGATATAAATAGATACCTAGAAGGTCTAGGGGAGGGTTCAATGTCTTAGATGATTGTTATGAGTTACTCTCATGAGATAGAGTGATAGGTCTATGACACAAATATGATCTGATACCTTTTTGTAAGTTGTTGAGCTATGGGAGGGAAAAGAGACTCGAACTTGAGGATTAGATCGTAGGCTGAGGATCCTGGTACGATCTAGTCAGCCTCATAAAGGTTGTGGAGTCTGGTTGATGAATGTATGAACATAGTTATAGTGTGCATGACGCCATGCATGGAAGGCCTATAATAAGAGAGACTTAGAGCCAAATCTCTATGGGCGTAGCCCAGGAGGGGGTGAACCACGGTAATTCATGTTTTGTGTGGAATGATTATTGGCAGTATCTTTGTTGGTTAATGGTTAGATCTTATATAAATGCTTTGTTGAAATAGTTATATCTCTGGATTTTCATGCATGCATAAGGAACAACAGGATAACTAAGATCGATGAATGACAAAATGTTGCTTAGAATTGCTAAATAGAATCCACATCACGCACTAATAGATCCCCATTCAATCCTAGACTACAAGCACTTGAGCATTGCAGTCACCCATTAAGACTATCTCGAGTGAGACTATGCAGTGCACTCTATGTACTACATTGCCTTTTGGTTTACCAGGAGGGCTGATAGTTTTAGAGGCTTTGTTGGAACCCTAGTAGACCTGAACCTAGGTCAACCATGTTAAAAGCATAACTTAGAAAAGAAACCAAAAAATGGTTTTGTTGTCATTGGTTGAAACATCATAAGATGGAGGGGATGAGATATGTTGAAGATTTGTTAGATGAATGGGTGCTATGTTGAAGATTGGTTAGAAGACTGTAAGATCTACGGAAGCCGGGTCAAAGGGATACTGAATCAGATGAAAAGAAAGTGAGAAGAATTCACCACTAGAAGGGGATGTTGAGATAGTGGAATCCTACAAAAGCAGAGATCGAGAGATGGCTAAAGACAAAGGAGATAACATTTGCGCAGAAAGATAACCGAAACCCTAGAGTAACACCGCGCAAATATCTTGAGAAGTATGTGTTTACTGATCTGCATGAAATATTTTTCTGTGAGTTCCCACACTTATTGTAGTAGTGGATATTGAGGTTGAAGGATAACCACACAACAAATCGGATCCGACCATTAGAGTGGACCCCAGTTTCGATCGCACAACTACAACAAGTGAACAACAAATTCACACGCGCAATAGATTTGTGTCTTGACAGTATTGTAGCAGGCTTTATAACAGAATTTGTAGTAGATATCGCAAAGTCGTATAATGCAATAGAGCAAGTGTTTCAACAAGAACCTTGAGGAAGGTATATTATATCATTGTATACTTCTATTAATATCTTGTTGTATAACAAAGGTGTGTTGACAATGGAATCAGAAAACTAAACTTCCCTATGTACATGGGGGACGGGGGGAAGAACTGACATAAAAAGGAGAAATGGAAGGAGAAGTGGATAAAGGAAGGAAGGAGGAAGCCTTGGACCCAATCATGATAGACAATGACCAGATCAAGTGGATCATGGCGACAACTAGAAATACACGCAGTGGAGTACCCTAGCAATACAAGGTGAATACAAAGAAGAGAGTCATAACTGTGAGGGAAGGCTTATCAAGTGATGAAGAAGAGGTAGCGGATCTCCGGGCTGTGGAGTAGATTGAGGAAATCCTGGGTGCAACATATGAGAGGAAAACAAGAGGTCCAAGAGCGAGAATAGAAGGAAAAAATCCTATCCATGTTAATGTCAGTGTGGAACCCATGAACCCATGTGCGACTAATACACCAACAAGAACACCACCATTTAGACAACTGAGTTTCGGGAGAAGGAGGACAACAGGAAGTACATCTACATAAGGAACAACAACTGGGGGAGCCAGTTCAGGAAACATTAGTCAAGGGACTACAACACACAAAATTAGTAGTCCAACACAGTTTACAATGGCAGGACACGATCCCACCATCAAGTTACTAGAATTTCGAGGAAAGGCAACAAAAGACCTTGAGAAACACTTGTTCATTTGTGAAAAGATCTAGGAAGCAAAACAGATTACCGATGAAGATACTAAACTTGCACAGATAGCCATTACACTAAGAGACTGCACACTAGACTGGTATATGAGTCTAGACGTAAACAGTGCATTTGGGATGACAAGGACATTGGCAGACATTAAGAAGGTACTGATCAATGAATTCCAAAAGCTAAGCTCAAAGGATCAATACTTGAACGAGATGATAGAAATTCGATAGAAACCAAGAGAATTTGTCTGAGAAATCGACCAACGATTTAAGCATTTGAAAGGGAAATTGAGGTATGCCATGACATATATGCAGCATAGGCATCTATTTGTGAATTCTCTGTTACCGCACCTAAAATACCCACTTAGGAAACATAAATTCCAATCTCAAGCATAGGATCTATAGGAAGCCTTGCAAATGGAGGAAAATCAGTACCACAAGAGAGATCCAACTATAGAGGAGTTGAAAGAGGATTTGAAAATCCTTACCGTTCAGCTAAATCAGAACAAGTGCAAGGACAAGAAAGAAGATGTTTGGTGTACCACATGTAGAATAGAGGGGAACCATAATAACGAATGTCCAACATTCACGTAGTGTATGGAAACATGGATTCCAAACCCTCTGCCAACAAGAGGACCCCGGTGTGAAATTTGCAATATGCATGGGCATGATCCATATCATTTTCCTATGATGCAGAAATACCAGACAGTACCAAAGAATGCATACTGCACTTTTTTCAAGTCAGTAGGGAACGATGAAAAAGACTACAGAACAATGGATCTGATGAGGGAATTGACATTATACACATACAGGGTGCAAGCCGAACTGATGACAAGGAAACCTGCACCGCAATTCAATCAGGCATCACTACAGTATAATAATGCGTTGCAACAATATAACAATGCACAATCACAATAGTATAACCCTGCGCAACCACAGTATAACCCTGCGTAATATAATCAGGTGCCTAAATACAATACACTGCACGAAGATCGAGATGGGTGCAAAGGAGGTGGAAGAGGCAGAGGAGGATTTGGACGCGGAAGAGGCCCAGTAGTGTGCAATAACTTTCAACAACCAGAACACTATGCAAGAGAATGTCCACTTTCACCAGCGACTTGCATGTATTGTCGCGCATCGGATCATGATACGAAAAGAATGTCCGAAACTATTAGTAAGGATCCAGGAAAAGAGGAATCAGAACAATTAGAATGTTCAATGGATTTCAGCAGAAGCAAGGGATGAAGGAAGAAACATCAACATAGTGATGCACATAGGTGATAAAACAGGAGATGATGCATCCAAACAAGAACCAGTACATCAACAATGGATTAAGAATAATACTATGCCACCTAAGTGATTTGATGCAGGAAAGGATAAGGAGACCTTTAAGGAGGCCATAAAAGAATTTCTCAAGTAGAATGTTGTGTCTACATCTACCGCGCAGCATAATCAAGACATCCCAACGTATGAAATGTCGTCAACATTGGACCATACCAGTGAAGTCCACCCGGGAAACCAAGTAAGCTATATTAAAACTTTCCTGCAATCCTGTATTCAAGTATTTAAGGATCCATCATCTATTTTAGTATTACAAAATCTGTTAGATAGATGTACCACAAAATTTGAGGGAAAGTTAGAACAGAGGATAATCAATCACCTCCATGCCAGAAGGAGAACCAACAAAGAGTTTAGATTGAATGCCAACATCAGAGACTTTAACATGGGCGATGTGATATTATATCTCGGATCTGAAGTGAACGTATTACCCAAAAAGACATGGAAATGCATGGGAGAACCTACGTTAGGCTACTCACCAGTCCAAATGAAGTTAGAAAACCAACACAAAGTTCTTCCAATAGGGAGGTTCAAAGGAGCGACAGTAGATATGGATGGAATGCGCACTAAGGCAGAATTCAAAGTGATCGAAATCGTGGATGGCACAACACGATATCCAACATTACTAGGATTGGATTGGGCGTTTGACAATCAGGTGATAATAAACTTGAAGAATAGGAATATGACATTTGATTCAGGAGAATACAGGGTTATTGTGCCTCTAGATCCATCAAAACCCGAAATATTGGTGGAACCAACATGTTTAGACTTGGAAGAAACCAACCAGTTGTACTGAACCACCGCCGGCACTGAAGATTACATCAATCCAACTGCCGATGGTGTACTTAGCTGGAGAAGTATCGCATCATGTGCTTCCGACTCAGACATGGGTCTAGATAATTGGTAGGAGCGCCTACATGAGGTCTTAGCTAGAAGATGCACACAAATAGAATGCACAGTAAGGTGGGTTGGGACAGAAATCATAGAACCTCCAATTTTCCATGGAATCAATGACTTGGAAGAATTCCTAACAAGATATGAAGACGAAGTATTAGATAGTCATAGATTGTTGGATCTCGACATCGCACTTAGGGCTACACCTGCAAGATGGTGGGGCACACACAAAGAAACAATCAAGGATTGGTACCAATGGAAAAGACTATTGTGCATCAAATTCAGTGTAGAACAAAAGAGGAGCGCAACTCAGAAATACAATGGACAGGGGGCACCAACGAAACACTTGGAGAAGTGTAGAGTAATGTGGAAAATGAAACCCCCAGAGGAATGGCCTCATCATTTTGTAAACACATCAGAGGGCATCCCAACAAACTGGTACACAGACTAGGAACCGCGCAGAGGAACTGCGAGTTGGATAACACTACAACAGAACTTTAGAGTCACTTTCTCATTTGAGCATGAGAACCCCAACATAGATACATCACTTAAACAAATAATAGGGGTGATATTCATTAAGGAACATGAAGTTGAACTCATAACAGAAGAACAACAACATAACAAACAAACAATGAAAGAACTGTTGTCATGCTACCATGTGCAGGAAGAAGGACCAGATGAAGACAACCTGTGCGATATTCATATCGAGGAAGGTGAAGGAAAAAGAGAAGTGGAAGGTCCACCCCTAGAATCAGAAGTAATTTCTGCGTTGTTCAATGTGAAAAAAGTCAACATTGGGATAGTTGAGAATCCCAAAATGGCTAGCATTGGGGACAACTAAGGTGAGAAAACAATGGAAAGGATAACGAAGTTACTGCACGAGTACAGTGACCTATTCCCAACAACCTTCACGGAAATGAAGGGTATTGCAGGAGAACTTGGAGAGATAAATATCCCTCTCAAATTGGAGGCAAGACCTATCAGATAGAGGCCTTACAGATTGAACCCCATTTACAAGAAGAAAGTAAGAGCAGAAATTGACAGAATGATGGAAACAAGAATCATAGAACCTGTAGAAGAATCAGAATGGATAAGCCCCATGGTAGTTCATGAGAATAAGAAAGGAGGCATAAGAATCTATGTAGACCTGAGAAAGATCAATGATGCTTGCCTACATGACCCCTTCCCTACACCCTTCATAGACGAAGTCCTAAAAAATGTGGGAGGTAAGGAAGCATACTCATTCACCGATGGATTCTTAGGCTGCCACCAAATCAAGATAGCACCAGAAGATCGGTACAAGACTACCTTCGCAATAGAATGGGGATTCTACTAGTACACAGTCATGCCTTTTGGACTAAATAATGCACCAACAATTTTTTCCAAAGTAGTCATTGTTGCCTTCAAAGAATTCATCCATCAGTTTCTAGAGGTATACCTGAATGATTGGACAATGTACATCTTGCTAAAGGATCATGTAGAGGTGTTGAGGCTGACGTTAGAAATATGCAGGCAATTCCAAATATCCTTGAACATTAAGAAATGTATATTTGGAACACCCTTTGGAATTATGTTGGGTCACATAGTATGTAGACAAGGTTTGATTGTGGATCCTGCAAAGATTGCAGTCATTGTGAACTTACCACCACCGAAATCAGTGCGCCAGTTGAGGGCCACATTGGGACATACAGGATACTACAGAGCATTTATAAAGGGGTATGTGCGGATCACTGTGCCAATGGAGAAATTTCTCAAGAAGGATACTAAGTTTCAGTGGAATGAGGAATGTCAATGCGAATTGGACACTCTGAAGGAGAAGATGGCCACAACACCCATCTTAGTCTTTCTAGACTGGTATAAGACATTCCATGTACAAGTAGATGCATCATCCATAGACTTGGGAGCTATTTTGGTGCAGCGAGGAGAAGGCGAATTGGATCATCCTATAGCATTTGCTAGCAGAAAACTGTCAGAATCAGAGAAAAAATACAACACTACAGAGAGGGAAGGCCTAGCTATGGTCTACTCGCTTCAGAAGTTCAGGCATTACCTACTTGGAAAACTTTTTAAGATGTTCATATATCATTCAACCCTTAAGTACCTAGTCGACAATCCAATGTTGGGGAGGAGAATCTGTCGATGGTTACTGTTGTTTCAAGAATTTGAATTTGAAGTCATAGTTAAACCAAGGAAGATGAATGCAGGACCTAATCACTTTTCAAGGGTCACTAATGGTGAGGACCCTACAAACTTAGATGATACCTTACTTGACACGCATTTATTCTCATTTCAGATCGTGAATGATTATTTTGCTGACATTATTGAGTATTTAAGTACATGGATTGCACCATAGGAGTTTAGCACCACGTAGAGGAAAATTATGGTTGTCCGATCGACCAACTACCAGTTGATTGTTGGGCACTTATATTAAATGGGGGAAGACAACATCTTGAAAAGATGTATGCTAGAACAAAAAATGCATAGGATACTTGTAGAATCCCATGAAGGAATAATGAGAGGACACTATGCAGGAAAAACTACCGCGCAGAAGGTACTGCACGCGGGATTATGGTGGCCAACTATTCATAGAGATGCAAAGAAGTATTGTCAACAATGCAATGTTCGTCAGAGGGTTGGCAAACCAAACAAATGGGGTGAGATTCCCTTACATACACAAGTGATGCTACAAGTATTTGACAAATAGGCTATCGATTTTGTTGGGCCAATTCACCCACCCGCAAGAAGATCAGGAGCGCGATACATTATTATTGCGATGAAATACCTCTCAATATGGGCAGAGGAAGCACCAATTAAGGATTGCAGTGCAGAGACAACATCAAAATTCATGTTTGAACATGTTCTCACTAGATTTGACTGTCTGAGGATTCTGATGAGTGACCAAGGCACTCACTTTATCAACAACACTATCAGATCTCTAACTGAATAATTTGAAGTCTACCATAAAAAAAGTATGCCATACCATCCTCAGGAAAATGGAACAGTGAAAGCCTTCAACAAGATTCTAGAGAATGCCTTAACCAAGATTTTCAATGTCAGTAGGGATGAATGTGATTCAAATATACCAGCAATATTATGGTCATATAGAACTACCTGTACGAAGATGACAGGACAAACACCATTCAGATTGGTATATGGACAAGAAGCAGTGGTGCCACTAGAATATTTTGTACCCAGTCTGTGCGTAACAACGATTAAGAATATGACACAACAAGGCACAATGCATGAAAGGTTAAGTCAATTGATGAGCATGGAAGAAGATAGGATTCTAGCAGGGTTCCACCAAGAAGTACAAAAATCTAGGGACAAAGCGTGGCACAACCAACATATCAAGAGAAAACATTTCAAGGAAGGAGACCTAGTCCTATTGTATGACAACAAGTTCTTTCAACATCCAGGAAAGTTCAGAATGCATTGGTTGGGACCATATGAGGTCAAGACTGTCACAGATAAAGGATTTGTACAGCTGAAGGACTTAGGCAGAACAAAACTCAGAGGAATGGTCAATGGGAGTCGAATGAAACTGTACAAGGACAATCAACCACCAACAACTTGACAGTTACCATGCAGAGATAAAAAATAAAAAATAAAAACGCGTTGAAATCCGCGCGTGTAGGAGAACAAATCAGTGCAACGAAAAGAAAAAAGAGTTAGCACGCACAAGTCATTGAGTCAGCATGAAAAAATAAGAAACACTGCACCAGAAGCAAAGGGGATCAAATCCAAGGACTCTATGCACCCAAAAATCCCAGCGCACCGGAAAAAGGATAGACGATCGAAAAACACGACGATTCAGGAAATGACGGTTGTGGAAATCAGATGCCAACTGGCAGTGGCAGTTGAAATTGCGATAGCCCGTACATAGAAGTAAAGACCATATCGTGATGGAAAGGGAAAATGGTTGAAGACAAGACGCAAAGGACGACAGTTAATACATACAATGGTACCATGTGCTGGACACGCTGCCAAGAGTGAAAAAAGGGACAATTGTCAGTGCGGAATAATTGGCATTCAATCGACTCGCTATAAAGCCGAAAAAAGGGGGAAACTCTAGTTAGTGTATTAATCGCTAAAGAGAGAATGCAGAGTCGAGTAGAAGAGAGATAGAGCATGAATTTGACCAAGCATTCACCAAATTCATACATTTTGAGCCTAGACCCCATTGAAATTTCACCACCACGAGTTGGAGAGCCAGGCAGGACCGATAGGAACACACTCAATATTGCTCACGCGACATACGCAAGGGAGTAAGAGACACTTGAAGTGGTGGATGTGGATGAACTCCACACACCAGAGTATGAAACAAACTTGGTGACAGTAGAAGAGGAGCATAACCTAGCACAGGAAGTCGGGCCGATGGAGGAGGACCCCGAGAGAATTGAGTCTGATAACTCAAGGGGGCAGGGACAACGATAGACCGATCAGGCCATAGGTTCAACACCATAGAGCCATGAACCATAGGTATCACAGGCCGCAATACACGAGGGTGGACCAGAGGTGGGGGCATCATCCTCACCAGCCAAACGAAAGGGCTAGGTTGAGAGAAACACACACAGAGGGTCATAGCCGCAGGCAGAAGGGACCCTGATTTTTCCAAAGATCCAAAGCATAGTGCAAGTGGATGATGACATGGTCAGTGGAGTCACTTCCATCAAATACTCTGACCATGACATGACTGATGTCACTAGGTTCCCAGACTTAGCATCACAGGTCTACCTAGAAAGCAAGGGAGCAGGCTCATCAGGCATGCCACTGATAGAGCCAACGCAATGGATCCTGGGGTTGTATAATACTGACATCATGAATTTGTTGTATGCCCCACACTTTTGGAGGGGAAAACCTGTCAATTCCTGCATCAAGAAATTGCTTGCATGCATCCATGGTGAAATTTTATGGATGGACAAGTCAATGCCCATCACTATGGACCTCATCGAAGGAATAACAGGGCTACCCACAGATGGAGAAAATTCAGAGAAGTACTTAGAGGAAAAAAAACAAGCCAAGGCCATCTCAGATGAGATCAAGGCTAAGTAAGGCGTAGTGTGAGGCAACATGGGAATCATGATTAGTGACATTAATGATCCCGTGACACAGTTTTCTAATAGGCTACTCGGGTGCAAACTAATGCGCAAGTGCCGAAAAGAGGAAGTATTGGTTGGTGTGGTCGTCGCCGCCACACCATGTGCAAAGGGGAGCTCGATGAGCTGGGCCCCATATCTCCTCAATTCATTCTTGGAGGATTTCAAAGACACATAGGACTGGGGCTCTGAGTTCCACTACTCGTGGTTACTCATCCTAATTGGCCTCATGGGTTGGAAAGAACCGATCTACAGTATGTATTTGGAGAGACCAGGAAAGTGTGGCACAACGCACTACATATCATTACACAACAACACATACCCAAAGAGAAAGAAGATGAATATGGACACATTTTCATGGTATTTCACAAAGATGCAGGAGCTGATTACAGATACATGGTGCATTACACCAGAGATTGTCCAAGGGTTTGGACATGTTTCCAACTACGGGGTAATGCGCCACAACTTATGGATGCAAGCCAAGCACGACAAAGCCAAGGAATGGCTACAACTTAACTACTGCATCACACAAGAGGAAATCCAAAGGGAGGTCCAGGAGTGGCCTGAAGAATGGAAGGTACCCCAGATTCCAACTAAGGTACAAAGCGCATGACCTCAGATGCAGTACAAACCAGCCTCAACGCACCAAATAGGCACCAATGGGGAAGGAACCAAGAAGAGAAATGACCAAGGCCAAGAGGGGGGAAGAACCCCAGTTAAGAAGAAACCACACACACAGAATAGACCACCAAGGGGGCCTACACAAGCTCCAACGCGCACAGAAAAACCACCCATACACTCAGCGGGAAAAGTGCGGGCGAAAGAGATAGGCGCAGGGACCCAGTAAATCCCTGAGGTAGAAGAGATAGGCACAGGGACCCAAGAAATTCTTGAGGAGGAAGAAACAAGCACAGGGACACATGAAATCCATGAGGAGGGAGAGCAAGGGATAGGAACCCAGGATATTCTTGAGGCGGGAGAAACAAGGGAAACTACTGCGGGGGATACCCAAAGAAATCCTAGTCCCGAGCCATCATCTACCCAGGAGAAGTAGCCAGGGGAGCACATCAGTGGAAGCTGAAAGAAGACAAAGACCCATAAGCCATAGAGCCACATTTCACTAACCTCGGACGATGTGGAATTAGTGGCGACAACAGTCGAGGAGAGAATGCCCGAAGTATGGGAGAATGCAGAGAAGCAAAGGGATTCAATCGTCGATCAAGTGCAAGAGGTAAAACCTGCACTGGAGTAATTAAGGATTGGGGCAGGACATACACCAAAGGAAACACCGACGCATGTGAAGGAAGGAGTGCCAGTGCCTGAGACAATACAGTTTGCAAGACAACCCAATGCCAATTTCATCATCACGTCGGAGATGATGTTCATTGACGAAGAAACAACGCAGAAACCTATGAAAGACATCGAGACATTGGATGTGGCTTTGGCCAAGATTCCTACAAAAGTGTTGTACAAACTTTAGGTGAGCGTCGCGCAGGAGATTTAGTCCAGAGCAAGAGCAAACGCCATAGACTTAGAGACAACCCAGACATAGACTATCTTGCTGAAGGAAGCCCTCAACCTTGAGGTGCAACGGAAAGAGAAAGAAAAGCAGAAAGTGGAGGAGATGGAGTAACAAATCTACAAGTTGTTTCAAACAATTCCTGAAAGCACAAGCGACGAGGCAGGGTCGTCAGGAGAGAAGCTGCGTTGGATAGAGAAAACTATCCAAGAGTACAAGGAGAAAATCAAAGAGATAGAGGATCATGTCACACCCTCTACTCCTCTAGACGTTAGAGTGCAGTAGGAGCAGGAGGCAACAACATATGCATAGAGCATTGGCCAAAGTATTCAGACAGTCACAACACTGTTAGAGAAGAGCGTGCAAATATGGACTTACCTACTAGAGGACAGGAGCCTCCAGGAACTACAGGAGAAGGAAGCCAAACCAATGCAACAATGGTGGAAGTGAAGCAACGAAAAAAACAGTGTCACTGTCGGAGAATATCAAGACCGCCATAGAATTAAAGGCTCTGCAGTTGGAAGAGAAAGCACTGCAAGAATAGAAGATAGCAAGACAGGTTTTGTTAGAGCCCTTGCAAGAAAAGGCAGAGAAATTGTTCATGGAGAGTGACG
>JASDQU010244913.1:62631-81951 GCA_032191745.1 Picea mariana
TTGGAATCTTCATGTTTTTCTTTATCTCTTGTGTCCATGGATTTTCTTATAGATTCCATGCCCTAGAGATTCCACTTCTTACCTTCATCATCGGTTCACGGATCTGGATGGACAAACATGAATACTTTAAGGCTTCTCTTCGAAAAGGTCTTCTTCTGTGGTTGAGCTGAACATGTACTATCTTTTCATGGCTGCTACCATGGATATATATATTTTTTCATCATCTTCAATGGATCATAGGATTATCTCCCTCCTAATCCTTGCTTCATGTAAGAGTGCATGTAATATGCTTCCTTCATCTGACTAAGTCCATGCTTCCATCTCCGTCCTTATTGTCTTATATATAATAGAGTCCATGCTTCCATCTGCATCCTTATTGTCTTCTGTAATATATAATTGGCTCTTCTTGTCTAACAGAGTCCACGCTTTCGTCTTAGTTGTCATCATAAGTCTTTCTCTAATTTCCTTTCGATTGTTGACTTCTTTCTATCTTTGCTTTTTCCAAGTCTCTTCAAGATTGATTCTAATTTCGGTCTTATCTTGTAATGTCTTCCACATGATTTGTATTTCATCCTTTCATATGTATTATCTAATGATATTCATCCTTGTCTTGTTGTTCTTTCATAGGTATAGTTCTTCTTGGAACACATTATCTTCCAAGAGATAGATATACAGGATATGTACAAAGACGATGCAAGCAAGATATGTACAGAAAATAAGAATAGTGTTGTTTACCTTTTAGTAGAAGAAGTCTCTTCCATCCTGCTTAGTCTTCTTTGTAGGTTCCTTTTTTTTGGCAACCGATGCTTCATGCTTCTCTTTCCTTTTCTTTAGCTCAGGACACTGGTTCCTGTAGTGACCGTACTTTTGACAGTTGAAGCATTATATTTCTGAAATGTCTTTTCTTTGTTTTGGCTTCCTTCTTGAATCGAACTTTCTTTTGTCTCTAAAGTTCTTGAATCTTGTTGTGAAGGCTTGATCATAGTACTTATTTTGAGGTTTCTCTTTTGCATTGATCCTTGATTCTTCTTGAGCACAGCAAGTCCAAAGTTCTTCAAATGTTGGGTACTCCTTCCTTGTGTTCATGCTTGCGGCAAATGCATCCCATGTCTTGGGAAGACCATTGAGCACTATGTTCACCAATTCCTTTTCTGAAGTGATCTCTTCAATAGCTTGTAGTTGATATCTTAGTTGGGATATCCTTACAAAGTATGATGTTATGGTGTCGTCATCATTCATCTTCATGTCATGGAGCTCATTCTTCAGACTCATAACTTGTCCAATGTTTCTAACCGAGAAGAGATTTGTTAGGGCATCGTACATCTTCTTCGATGAGTCAAGATGGAAGATGTAGGGTATCAAATGGTATTTTATGGAATCCACTATGATATTCATGGCATTGATGTCAACATCTTTGAACTTCTCCATAGCTGCAACGCTCTGTGGTTCTTTCTCTTCTCCTTCTTTAAACTCTGGCTTCACGATCTTTCCTTTCACAATATCCAACACTTTATTATTAGAAAGGATGAGTTCAATCCTTGTCTTCCATGCTCTGAAGTTAGAGGCTCCATATAGCTTGTTATCAGACTTCATAGAGTTCATCATGGCTTGCTTGACTTGGTCAAACCCTAGATTTGACCAGAAATCCAAACTTCACGTCTTGGCTTTCTGAGAGTATTAGGAGATGCGTTGGTCTAGGGCGCACTGATCTATTCGGAGATTAGGTCAATATCGTCACTTAAGGTGCCTTGACAAGAGGTTTAGGGTTTCTGTAACTGCTTCTACTGGTAACCCTAGCTGCAGTGCTTTTGGAAGCTGCTCCTACTAGTAACCCTAGCGGCAGTTCCTCAATGAGCTCAATATCTAGCAGCTATGTTTCCTTCCAGCGTTTTAGGCTGACTGAAGGGGTGTGGGCCCATAACCTGTTAGAATATAGAAGATGGTGTGCTCGTTTTACCATTGACGATACCTTCGTCACCCAACCATAGGCCGAGCCTCCCTCCGAGCACCTCAACCTTGACCTGAGAATTCCTCCGGAAGCACACCCTAGGCTAGATAGCCAAACAAAGAGTAGCGCATCAATCCCCAAGGATAGCATATCACAAAAGCTGATCAGATAGTCCCAAACGCTAGCCAAGAGATATTCAAGCCAAATACTGAAACTTGTTGCTGTTGCAGCTGCATCTGCAACCCTCCTCCAAACCTACGCACCAGACTGCAACTAAAGTGCGCACCAACTGGGAAACTGTAATTTTGAGATGTTGCAAATGAGAACTAGCGCCCTGTATTTATAGTAATCGTGCCAGTTTTGCTGGGGCCAACTTCTCCTTCTGGGTATGTGTCTGTTCAGTATATTATTATTATTTTTGGCCGACTTCTTCTCTTGGAGGCTAATAGCCTAATATAAATTATCTTCTTGAGCCGACAAGGCTTCTAGGGTTATTAGCCAAATCATTAGGGTTTCTCTTGCTTCCCGGAGTCTTCTATTCTCGTCAGGTTCACATGTGGGGGTAAATACCTCCCGCAACTACCATAATATTAACACCACCTACTAGAATGTTCCTAGGAGATATATAGTACTATATAAAGGAGTAGAATAAATGTATTAGAGCATGGTGAAGACTATTTTTATTTTAACAAGCAAGGATTGCTTCGAAGTGCATTCCTTGCATAAGGAATAATAGATGGTGTTACCCTACCTCAAGGGTTTTCTCTACAGTTCTCTTGTTTTGAGTGTTTTGTGTGAGTGTTTTCCTTTATATATAGAAATATATATTGTTATTCCCATTAGGTACCTCCCTAGGTACACCATATTACCCCCTAGTTACACTACAATTGTTATATGTCTCGGATATGAAAATATAAAATATAGAAGAGAAATCCTTAATCTCAAAAATAAACCAAACACTCGCACAAAATACTCAACACAAGAGAATTGTACAGAAAACCATTGAGGTAGGGTAACACCATCTATTATTCCTTATGGAAGGAATGCACTCACAAGAAATCCTTGCTTGTTACAATAACAATAATTTTCACCATGTTCTATTACATTGCTTCTACTCATTTATATAGTACTATCTATCTCCTACGAACATTCTAGTATGTGGAAGCTTCTAGTAATCCTTCTCACATTTATTGCTTTCACGCTATTACATAGGCCTTATTTATTAAAAGAGGCCTTCATCTATAGAAATATATATTCGTATTCTTGTTAGTTACCTCCTTAGATACTCCATATTACCCCCCTAAGTATACTATAACTACATTCCTTCAACAAATTAGAATATCAATATAACATCATAATTGGAACTCTAGTTCTAAAACACAATCAATTATATCTCTCAACACAATATGATTGTAAAAAGAGGACACACAACAACATCATATTCTTTTTCAATTTGTCTCAAACTACACAACTAAATCTAGTAAAGAGTGACAAATTTGGGCATTGATTTATTCACACAAATTTATTGGTCCATAGGGTAAGCAATTTATCATCACTGCTATAGTTCATTTCCACTCAGCAAGCAAGTAATTCAACTTCTAGGCTTCCCATGAAATTACTATTCAAATCAATCTTGGGATATAAATAAATTATACTCGAGACTTAGATTGAAATTCTTGTGTTATCTATGTTACTCCAAACATGAATAGATGAAATCAAAGATACCAACATCCCTGTTATCATCTCATAACCAAAATGATTTTCTCAATATCAAACCATCTACATAAGTTTATTATTGCAGTCAATGATTTACCCACACAATATTTTTCTTACAAGGAAAATAAGTATATCTAAAATCAAAATAGAGCATCAATTGATTTCCCAAAAAATGTTTTTATTTTTATTTTTATTTTCTCACAATAAGTTCATAAATGATGGACAAACTTAGATGTCAAACTTATACCCATAATCTGTTTTCTTAAATTCTATTTGATTGAGACATACTTTCAAACACTTTGAGTGCATTCATTTCAGGGACATATTGTTAATTATTGTTAATTATTGTGTGCAGTGATTTCCTCCATGAATTTCCCTTTCCTATTCAAGTAAGTACATGACTATGATTGCCCACTATGTGTATTGAATCACTCACCAAAAATTTCTATATCTAAAAGAAATATTCAAGCAAGGAAAGCCATGAAACCAGGATTGGACTTACTTTATTCTTTTTTAACTTGCATTAACCAACAAAACTATCTGAGCAAGCATACTTCCATATATAGATAATGATTCATTCAAGTTTTTAAACATGCCACATTTTGTAAATTGGATCCCTTATATAGGTAAGGATTATAAGGATTGTTAGACATTTTTAATCATTCCCATAGTCCGAAAATTGGCTCCCATATATAGATAACAATTGTTGGGTATTTTTAACCATGCCCATGGTTTGGAAATTAGCTCCCATATATAGATAACGATTGTTGGGTATTTTTGGGCATGCACACAGTCTATAAATTGGATTCCATAAATAGATAATGATTGTTGGGAGTTTTTAACCATGCCTAGAGTTTTGAAATTGGCTCCCATATATTGATAATTATTTCTGGGTATTTTTAAGCTTTCCCATCCATCATAGCAATCAAGGAGACCCGATATTGCTCAGTCATTTTGTCAAATAGTTGGCACGAAACTTCAACAAAACCATTTTTTATTTTTTGCATACAAATTAGAAGAGTGTTCCAGGTGAGTGTATCTACTCCATCTCCGGATGTTATCATGTGGGCATGAATGATTTTTCCTTGTGAAATGGACTTTGTTTTCACACATCTCTACAAGAGATGAGCATATGTATATGAATATATTGGATTGCCATTTTTTTAATAAAGAAAATGATCTGATAGGATACCATTATGTAAATTGGAACGGAGATCATTTTCAGTTGATTTACCAGTATAACTACTCTGAAAAACCAATATCCAAGTTCATGGACTAGATCTTCCCCAATAAATTGTGCTCCAATGTTGTTGATAGATGTTGTTGATAGTGATCTAACAATAATTTGAAGTTCAAATGTCTAAATAATTTCATAGATATCATAACATCTTTCTACAACCAAATGTTACTTTTCCCAAGAGATTGTTCAATTCAAAATTGTAGCCTAATATCAATTCAATGAAAGAAACCATCTTTCCAATCAAACATAGATTAACAGTTCTCGGCAATGATTTCCTATCATCTAATTCAATTTAATCATATAAAAATACAGTGAAATGAAAATAAAATGCCTATTACAATGCAACAAGCTTCCATTTACCCATTCAATTTGATTTACATTACCAATTCGATTTACATTACCAGATATACAACTAGCAACTAATCAGAATGCCAAAATAGGGTTAGTTGTTAAAACATATTGCATTTACAGCTGGTAGGAGGAAAATTGATGTACCTACCATTTTATTACACCCATTTCCATTCACATAGATCCATTCATGTTGCCAGAAAAATAAGACATATAATCAAGAAAATGAAATGATTTTTACCAGTGTTAAGTTACTAAAGTACCAAATTGTAGGACTAATTCACATTAATATTTATTAACCAATAACAAAATATAATTCCTACTGAAATTCCAAGAACAATTATAAAGTATACCTGACTATGTTTCCAACAGTGATAGTTGAAATTATGCTTTAGTTCCAATTTCCTTCAAGATTTCCAATTCTCATGGTGTTAATAGTTTCCTCAACAATACTCAAGGAAAACTTTTTTCCCACCTGAGCTCTATGGGATCATAACTTAGCCACCACAACCCTTTATGTAAAATTATGAATTTTTCATTTTATTTTATTTATTAAATCCTTATTATTCATCACTCCCCCACTCCCCCCACCCCACATCTATCATTTCCCCCTTTTTCTTAATTATTCATTTTTCTTCAAAGGTGATTCACTTTTTCAATAAAATAAAAGTATTTTTAAGAGGTCCTTAAAAGTGGGTAGTTAATTTAGGAATTAATTCAACCATGGGGTCTTTTAAATTTTTCCAAAGTTTACTTCAGCATAAAAAACAATGAGTTGTTGGAAAGTAAGGTCATCCCACCTTAGTGCAAGGATTGCTTGGGAGTGCATTCCTTGCATAAGGAATAATAGATGGACTTACCCTACCTCAAGGGTTTTCTCTACAATTTTTTTATGTTAAGTGTTTTGTGTGAGTGTTTTCCTTTATATATAGAAATATTTATTGTTATTCCCATTAGGTACCTCTCTAGGTACACTACAATTTCTATGTGCCTCAGATATGAAAATATAAAATATAGAAGAGAAATCCTTAAGCTAAAAAATAAACCAAACACTCCCACAAAACACTCAACACAAGAGAATTGTAGAGAAAACACTTGAAGCATGGTAACACCATCTATTATTCCTTATGGAAGGAATGCACTCCCAAGAAATCCTTGTTTGTTACAATAACAATATTCTTCACCATGCTCTATTACATTGCTTCTACTCATTTATATAGTACTATCTATCATCTAGGAACATTCTAGTAGATGCAACCTTCTAGTAAGCCTTCTCATATTTATTGCTTTCACATTATACATAGGCCTTATTTATTAAAAGTGGCCTTCATATAGAGAAATATCTATTTTTATTCTCATTAGCTACTTCCCTAAGTACTCCATATTACACCCTAGCTATACTACATCTACATTTCTTCAACGAATTAGAATATCAATAACATCATAATTCAAAATTTGATTCTAGAACACAATCAATTATATCTCTTATCATAATATGATTGTAAGAAGAGGACACACAACACCATAATATTCTTTTTCAAGTTTTCTCAAACTACACAACTAAATCTAGTAAAGAGCAAAAAAATATGGGCATTGATCTATTCACACAAATTTATTGGTCCGTAGGGTAAGCAATTTATCATCACTACTATAGTTCATTTCCACTCAACAAGAAAGTAATTCAATATCATCACTACTATAGTTCATTTCTACTCAACAAACAAGTAATTCAACTTTTATGCTTCCCATGACATTACTATTCAAAACAATCTTGGGATATAAATGATTTGTACTCGAAACTTAGATTGAAATTCTTATGTTATCTATACTACTCCAAACATGAATAGATGAAATCAAAGATACCAACATCCCCATTATCATCTAATAACCAAAAGGATTTTCTCAATATCAAACCATCTACATAAATTGATTATTACACTAAATGATTCACCTACACAATATTTTTCTTACAAAAAAAATTAAGTACATCTAAAACCAAAATAGAGTATGCCCCAAAAAAATGTTTTTATTTTTATTTTATCACAATAAGTTCATAGATGATGAACAAAGTTAGATGTCAAACTTATACCTATAATATGTTTTCTTAATTTCTATTTGGTTGAGACATACTTTCAAATACTTTTGAGTGCATTCATTTCGTGTGTAGTTATTTCCTCCATGAATTTGCCTTGCCTATTCAAGTAAGTACACAACCATGATTACCCACTATGTGTATTGAATCACTCATCAAAAGTTGCCTTGCCTATTCAAGTAAGTACACAACCATGATTACCCACTATGTGTATTGAATCACTAATCAAAAGTTGCTATTTTTAAAAGAAATATTCAAAAAGTAAAGCCATGAAACTAAATTTTGATTTTATTTTATTTTATTTTTAACTTGAACTAACCAACAAAACTATCTTAACAAACATGCTTTTATATATATAACCATTTCTTTGTGTTTTTAAGCATGTCACATTATGGAAATTGATTCCCATATATAAATAACAATTGTTGGCCATTTTTAAGCATTCTTGCAGTCTGGATATTGCCTCCCATATATATATAACAATTGTTCCACATTTTTAAACATGCCCATAGTCTAAAAAATAGTTCCCATGTATAGATAACAACAATTGTTGGGTGTTTTTAAGCATGCCCACATCCTAGAAATTGGATTCCATATATAAAAAATGATTGTTAGGAGTTTTTAAGCATGCCTTCCCATATATAGATAATGATTTTAGGGCATTTTTAAGAATTCCCACCCATCATAGCAATCAAGGAGACCCAAAGACCCAAATCTTGCTCAGGCATTTTGTCAAATACTTGACATGCAACTTCAACAAAAGAATTTTTTATTTTTAACATACACGTTAGAAGTGGGTTCCAAGTGAATGTATCTACTCCATCTCCAAATGTTATCACGTGAGTATGAATGATTTTTCCTTGTTACATGGACTTCATTTTCACACATTTCTCCAAGAGATGAGCATATGTATATGAATATGTTGGCTTACCATTTTTTTAAGAAAGAAAATAATATGATAGGATATCATTATGTACATTGAAATTAAGATTATTATCAACTGATTTACCAGTATAATTATTCTCAAAAACCAATATCCAAGTTTATGGATTACAAAAACAAAATTTCCCCTAGTAAATTGTGCTCCAACATTGTTGATATTGATCTAATAATAATTTGGAGTTCTAATGTCTAAGTAATTTCATGGATATCATAGCATTTCTCTACCACCAAATATTTCCAATCAAACAAAAAAATAGAATATATATTAATAGTTCTCAATAACGATTCCCTCTCATCGAGTTCAAGTTAACCATAAAAAAATAGAATGCAGTGAAAATTCTTATTAGAATGCAACAAATTTCCATTCACCCATTCAACTTGATTTACATTACTAGATATGCAACTCAATCAGAATTCCAAAATAAGGATAGTTGTTAAAAAATATTGCATTTAGAGTGAGTATGAGGCAAAGTGATATTCCTACCAATTTACCCAATGTCATTCATAAAGATCCATTCATGTTGCAAGTAATATAAGAGATACAACCAAGAAAATGAAATGGTTTTTACTAGTGTTAAGTTACCCAAGTACTAAATTGTAGGACTAATTCACCCACACAATGAATGAATTGATTAACCAACAACAAAATAGAATTCCAACTAAAATTTCAAGAAAAATTATAAATTAGACCTGACTATGTTGCCAACTCTGATAGTTGAAATTATGATTCAGCTCCAATTTCCTCGTGATTTCCAACTCTCACGGTGACAACCGGTTTCCTCCCAACCATACTTGTGTAAAACTTATTTCCTTGAGACTCATGATCTCTATGGGATCATAACCAGTTTTGGGTGCAGAATATACATAGCATGGGTTTTTACCATCCATTGGAAACATCGAAATTAGTCATACCAACTAACACTCAAGTTAAGTTATTCATGCTGACAGAAATTCTACGACATTTTTGTACTCTCTAGGTTTTTCTCCCCAAACCATGGATTTCCCCATCTATTTATAATCCCATTGAGGCTAGCCAACTCACTCCCTTCATGCAAAATTATGAATTTTCCATTTTATTTTATTTATTGATTCCTTATTATTCATCACTCCCCCCCCCCGGACCCCACATGTGTCATTTCCATTTTTCTTAATTATTCATTTTTCTTCAATAGTAATTCACTTTTTCAATAAAATAAGAGTATTTTTAAGAGACCATTAAAAGTGGGTGGTTAATTTATGAATTAATTCAATCGTGGGGTCTTTTAAATTTTTCATTCAACATAAAAAACAATGAGTTGTTGGAAAGTAAGGCCATCCCACCTTACTTCATTCCATTGAATCATAAAAACCATATATTTTACAAATAGAGACTCTAAGCCTCTATTGAGACTCCACGCCTCCATTCATACTCCATGTCTCTAGTTAGGATTCCCCTATTATGGCCCACACCCATATGTTTGCTAGTTGGCAAGGTTGTCCCCATATCGTGCACATGCAATAATCACACACATATCACACAAATATATATCATCATAATAATCGACTACTCAATATTATTAGTTACCCTCAATGGATATTTATTGTTTGACCTCCAGCCTAGAGTTCTTCCAAACAATCATATCCACCTATGTCCCCCCTCAAGTGACCAATGTAATCAGGTCACAATACATGCATGAAGATACGAAATATAAGAAATTTAATATCAAGGAAAGTTAATCAGTTTCATTAAGCTTTCACAACATTTAATTTGTCTTCCTTAGCCTTATTATTCCTTTAATAAACCCCACCCATAGGTCCTATGGGTCCCCTCCACCTGGGACAACTCACACTTGTTCACAACATAAGTATTCATTTCATGATCAAGAATATATCAATCATAATGTATATGTTAATATACTCACAATTAAGACTATCAAATGCATCCATTCAATTAAGTATATTCCATAAGTCACATTCATACAGAATAATTAGAAACATGGTCACTAAACTCTTTAGTCAATCCTCAGATTATCTTCCTAATCCTTCTCAAAGAAGTGTTAGGCAAGGAGGGGCATTATAATGGTTAACCCTTCAATTGAATCATGGAATTTGTTGGCCCTCCCTTCCATCAAACTTGTTATCATTCCATGTAGTGGTGTCTTCCCTTCAAACTACTTTACATGAACATGGGCGATTAGATTACAAAGACTAGTCCAAATTAGGAGGAATGATATTCATAGAAGGAAAATCATATTCATGGGAGCATGGTGAAGAGTGGAAGAATATGGGATTTCAATTGTGGTTCTAGGTGGAGGATTGTGCAATACCCTAGTTTTTACCTTTGGCATGTACAAATAAAAGCATGCAACCGATGTAAATATGCTAATATGTGTTCCTACTATGAAGGTCAAGGCCTAGGGCCATTTAGTGAATTATTAGGCATGTATGATATATATACATGTATGGACCATGTGTTATTCTTGTCATGGCTAATTATAGGTATGCAAATACTAATGATGAAATATAATTGTTGGGCACATGCCCATTTTGGGAAAAAGGCACGACGTGGAGGCGAGACACTTGGCAGAAAAGCATGTGAGGCACGCATGCAAGAAGAAGGGAAAGAAAGATAACTAGAAAAAAGGAAGTGGAAGAATGTGCACATGCAGAGGAGAAAAGCGTGCAAGGCCATCTTGCAAGAAGACCTAATTAGGTTGGGGTTTTGGTAAGAGAATGTAATGACTGATGAGCCAATAATAGATATAAATATACACCTAAGAGGTCTAGGGGCGGGGGTTGGTGTCTTCTATGATTGTCATGAGTTACTCGCATGAGATAGAGTAACAGGTCTGTGACACAAATATGATATGATACCTTTTTGTAAGCTTTTGAGCTGTGGGAGGGAGAAATGATGATACCTTGAGGGTTAGATCGCAGGCTGAGGAGCCTAGTGTGATCTAGTCAGCCTCGTAGAGGTCGTGGAGTCTAGTTGATGAATGTATGACCGAAGTGTAGTGCGCACAGCACCATGCATGACAAAGCTATAATAAAAGAGCCTTAGAGACAAATCTTTGTGGGCATAGCCCAGGAGGGGGTGAACCATGATAATTCATGTGTTGTGTGGAATGATTATTGGTTATATATTTGTTGTTAATGGTTAAATATTATACAAATGCTTTGATGAAGTAGTTAGATATCTTGATTTACATGCATGCATAAGGAACACCGGGATAACTAAGATCGGTGAATGACATAATACTGCTTAATAAACTAAATAGAATTCACAATGCTTAGTCACAGATCCCCATTCAATATTGGACTATAAGAACTTGAGTATTGCAATCACCCATTAATATTATCTCAGGTGAGACTGTGCAGTGGACTCTGTGTTCTGTGTTGCCTTCTGGTTTACAATGAGGGCCGATATTTTTATAGGCTTTGTTGGAACCCTAGTAGACCTGAACCTGGGTCAATCATGTTAAAGGTATCCTGAAGGTATCCTCTGAGTGTTTTGTCGTGGAGTCTAGTTGATGAATGTATGAACGGAGTGTAGTGTGCACAACGCCATGCATGACAGAGCTATAATAAAAGAGCCTTAGAGCAAAATATTTGTCGACGTATCCCAGGAGGGGGTGAACCACAGTAATTAATGTGTTGTGTGGAATGATTATTGGTTATATCTTTGTTGTTAATGGTTAAATCTTATACAAATGCTTTGATGAAGTAGTTAGATCTCTTGATTTACATGCATTCATAAGGAACAATAGGATAACTAAGATCGATGAATGACATAATAGTTCTTAATAAACTAAATAGAATTCACAACGCTCAGTCACAGATCCCCATTCAATAGTGGACTGCAAGCACTTGAGTATTGCAATCACCCATTAAGACTATCTCGGGTGAGACTGCACATCGCACTCTGTGTACTGTGTTGCCTTCTGGTTTACAGGAGGGCCGATAGTTTTAGAGGCTTTGTTGGAAACATAGTAGACCTGAACCTAGGTCAATCATGTTAAAGGTATAACTCATATAAGCAACCAACAAATGGTTTCATTGCCAATTGGAACAACATAGGATTGAGTAGATGGGATCTGTTGAAAATATGTTAAAAGAAACGTAAGATCTGCGGAAGGCGGGTCAAGGGAATATTGAATCAGTCGAAAATAAGGTGAGAATGCGTTGCTAGAAGGGGATGTTGAGACTGTCTAATCCCATGAAAGCAGAGATCGAAAGCTGGTTGAAGATAAATAAGTTGGAGTTTGCATAGAAAGATAACATAATCCCTAGAGTAACACCACGCAAATACCTTGAGAAGTATGTGTTTACTGATCTACATGAAGTATTTTTCTGTGATTTTCCACACTTATTGCAAGAGTGGATATTGAGGTTGAAGGATAATCACGCAAAAAACCGGATCCAATAGTTAGAGTGGACCTCAATTCAGATTGAGCAGCTACAGCAGGTGAATAAAAAATTTGCCCACACAGTAGATTTTTGGCTTGACAGTATTGTAGTAGGCTTTATAACAAAATTTGCAGTAGATACCGCGAAGTCATATAGTGAAGCAAAGAAAGAATTTCTACGAGGACCCCGAGGAAGGTATATTCGATCGTTGTATACTTCTATTAAGATATTGCTATATAACAAAGGTGTAATGACAATGGAATCAGACAACTAAAATTTCCTACATGCATGGGGGAAGGGGGGAAGCACTGACAGAAAAAGGAGAAATGGAAGGAGAAGTGGATAAAGGAAAGAAGGAGGAAGCCTTGGACCCAATCATGATGGACAACGACCAAATCCAATAGATCATGGTGACAACTGGAAAGACGCGTAGTGGAGTACCCTACCAATACAAGGTGAACACCAAGAAGAGAGTCATAGCTGGGAGGGAAAGCTTGACAAGTGATGAAGAAGAGGTAGAGGATCTCCAGGCTGTGGAGAAGATTGAGGAAATCCTGCGCGCAACATGTGAGAGGAAAACCAGAGGTCTAAGAGAAGGAATAGAAGGAAGCAATCCCATCCATGTTAATGTCAGTGTAGAACCCATAAACCCATGTACGAATAACACACCAAAAAGAACACCACCATTTAGAAAATCAAATTTTGGGAGAAGGAAGACAACATGAAGTACACCGACACAAGAAACAACAACTTGGGGAGCCAGTTCAGGAAGCACTAGTAAAGTATCTACACCATGCAGAGGTAGTAGTTCAACATTCAGGATGGAAGGACATGATCCCACCATCAGGTTACCAGAATTCAAAGGAGAAGCTTCGAAAGACCCTAAGAAACACTTGTTCATTTTTGAAAAGATCTGGGAAGAAAAACAGATCACGGATGAAGATACTAAACTTGCGCAACTAGCCATTATGCTAAGAGACTGTGCACTAGACTGGTACATGAGTCTCGACGTAAAGAGTGCACCTAGGATGACAAGGACACTGACATATATTAAGAAGTTACTGATTAATGAGTTCCACAAGTCAAGCTTAGAGGATCAATACATGAACGAGATGATAGAAATACGACAAAAACCAGGAGAATCTGTCTGGGAAATTGACGAGCAATTTAAGCGTTTGAAAGGGAAATTGAGGTATGCCATGACTGACATGCAACATAGGCATTTGTTTGTGAATTCTTTGTTACTGCACCTGAAATACCCACTCAGACAACATAAATTTCAATCTCAAGCAGAGGCTCTACAGGCAGCCTTGCAAATGGAGGAGAATCAGTACCACAAAATAGATCCATCTATAGAGGAGTTGAAGGAGGATCTGAAGAATCTTACCTTTCATCTCAATCAGAATAAGGTTAAGGAGAAGTGAGACGTTGTTTGGTGTACCACATGTAGAATAGAAGGGCATCATAAGAATGAATGTTCAACATTCGTGCAGTATATGGCAACAGGGATGCCAAATCCATTGCCAACAAGAGGACCCCGGTGTGAAATTTGCAAGACACACGGGCATGATCCATATCATTGTCCTATGATGAAAAAATACTAGACAGTACCAAAGAATGCATACTGAACTTCTTGCAAGTCAGTATGGCACGATGACAAAGACTGCAAAAAAATGGATATGATGAGGGAACGAATGTTAGAAACATATAGGGTGCAAGCTGAAATGATGACAGGGAAAGCTTCACCGCAATTTAATCAGGTACCATCGCAGTATAACAACGCACAACTACAACAGTATAACACTGCGCAACCACAGTATAACCCTGCGCAGTATAATCAGGTACCTCAATACAATACACCGCACCCAGATCGCACTAGGTACACAGGAGGAGGAAGAGGCAGAGGAGGATTTGGATGCGGAAGCGGTCCAGTAGTGTGCCATAACTGCCAACAACTAGGACATTATGAAAGAGAATGTCCACTCCCACCAACGACCTGTATGTATTGTCGCGCATTGGATCATGACACGGAAGAATGTCCTATGTTACTAGGAAAGATCCAGGAAAAGAGGAATCAAAACAATCAAAATGTTCAATGGATTTCAGTAGAAGCGGGGGATGAAGGAAGAAACATCAACATAGTGACGCGTGGAGGTGATAAAACAAGAGATGATGCAGCCAAACAGGAACCAGTACAACACCAGTGGATTAAGAAGAATATTGAGTCACCCAAGCAATTTGATGCAGGAAAGGATAAGGAGACCTTTAAGGAGGCCAGAAAAGAATTTCTCAAGCAGAATGTTGTGTCTACATCTACCGTGCATCATAATAAAGACATCGCAACGTATGAAATGCCATCAACATTGGACCATACCAATGAATTCCATCCGGGAAACCAAGTAATTTGTATTAAAAATTTCCTACAATCCTGCATTCAAGTATTTAAGGATCCATCATCTATTATAGTATTACAGAATCTGCTAGATAGATGTACTACAAACTCTAAGGGAAAGTTATAACAGAGGACAACCAATCACCTCCATGCCAGAAGGAGAACCATCAGAGAGTTTAGATTGAATGAAAACATCAGATATTTTAACATGGGTGATGTGATATTAGATCTGGGATCTGAAGTGAATGTATTTCCCAAAAATATATGGCAATGCATGGGAGAACCAACCTTAGGCTACTCACCAATCCAACTAAAGTTAACAAACCAACATAGATTTTTTCCAATAGGGAGGCTGAAAGGAGTGACATTAGATATGGACAAAGTGTGCACTAAGGGAGACTTTGAAGTGATCGAAATCGTGGATGGCACAACACCATATCCATGATTACTGGGATTGGATTGGGTGTTTGATAATCAGGCGATAATCAACCTAAAGACTAGGAATATGACATTTGATTCAGGTGAATATAGGGTTATCGCACCTCTAGATCCATTAGAAGCAGAAAGATTTGTGGAACCAACATGTTTAGACCTGGAAGCAATTAACTAGCTATATCAAACCACCGCGTGCACCGAAGACTACATCAATCCAACCGTCGATGGTGTACTTAGCTGGAGAAGTATCACATCATGTTCTTTCGAATCAAACACGGGTCTGGAGAATTGGCAGCAACGCCTACATGAGGTCTCAACGAGAAGATGAGCACGAATAGACTGCGCAGTAAACTGGATTGGGACAGAAATTAGAGAACCTCCAAGTTTCCATGGAATCAACGACTTGGAAGAATTCCTAAAAGCATATGAAGACGAAGTATCAGATAGTCAAATATTGTTGGATCTCAACATCGCACTTAAGGATAAACCTGCAAGATGGTGGGGTGCACACAAAGAAACAATCAAGGATTGGTACCAATGCAAAAGACTAAAGCGCATCAGATTTGGCGCAGAACAAAAGAGGAGTGCAACTTAAAAATACAATGGACAAGGGGCACCAATGGAACACTTGGAGAAGTGAAGAGCGTTGTGGAAAATGACACCCCCAGAGGAATGGCCTCATCATTTTGTACACACATTAGAGGGTATCCCAAGAAACTGGTACATGGACCAGGAACTGCGCAGAGGAACTACGAGTTGGCCAGTATTGCAACAAAACTTTACAGTCACTTTCTCATTCGAGCATGAGAACCCCAACATAGATGCAACACTTAAGAAGATAAGAGGGGAGATATTCACTAAGGAACCATAAGTTGAACTCATAACAGAAGTACAACAGCAGAACAAACAGACAATGAAAGAATTGTTGTCATGCTACCATGTGCAGGAAGAAGGACCAGATGAAGATGATCTGCGTGATATTCATATCAAGGAAGTTGAAGGCGAAAGAGAAGTGGAAGGTCCACCCATAGAATCAAAAGTAATTTCTGCACCGATCAAGGTGAAGAAAGTCAACATTGGGACAACTGAGAATCCAAAAATGGCCATCATTGGGGACTACTGGGATGAGTAAACAGTGGAAAGGATAACGAAGTTACTGCGCGAGTACAGTGACATGTTCCCAACGACCTTCACAGAAATGAAGGGTATTTCAGGAGAACTTGGAGAGATGAATATCCCTCTCAAACTGGAGGCAAGACCTATCAGACAAATTCCTTACAGATTGAACCCCATATACAAGTAGAAAGTCAGAGAAGAAATCAACAGAATGCTGGAAGTAGGAATCATAGAACCTGTAGAAGAATCAGAATGGATAAGCCCCATGGTAGTTCAGGAGAAGAAGCAAGGAGGCATAAGAATCTGTGTAGATCTGAGAAATCTCAATGATGCTTGCCTACATGACCCCTTCCCTACACCCTTTACAGATCAAGTCCTAGAAAATGTGGGAGGTCGGGAAGCATACTCATTCTTTGATGGATTCTCAGGATACCACAAAATCAAAATAGCACCAGAAGATCGGTACAAGACTACCTTTGCAATAGAATGGGGATCCTACCAATACACAACCATGCCTTTTTGACTAAAGAATGTACCAGCAAGTTTTTCCAAAGTAGTCATTGCTGCCTTCAAAGAATTCATCCATCATTTTCTAGAGGTATATTTGGATGATTAGACAGTGTACAACCTGTTGAAGGATCATGTAGAGGTGTTGACACTGATGTTAGAAAAATGCAGGAAATGCAAAATATCCTTGAACATTAAGAAATGTATATTTGGAACACCCTTCAGAATTCTATTGGGTCACATAGTATGCAGAATAGGTTAGATCGTGGATCGTGCAAAGATCGCAGTCATTGTGAACTTACCACCACCGAAATCAGTGCGCCAGTTGAGGGCCACATTGGGACATACAAGATATTATAAAAACTTTAATAAGGGGTATGCGCAGATCAATGCACCGATGGAGAAAATTCTCAATAAAGATGCTAAATTTCAGTGGAATGAGGAATGCCAACGTGGATTGGACACCCTAAACGAGAAGATGGTCACAACACACATTTTAGTCTTTCCAGATTGGGAGAAGAAATTCCATGTACACGTAGATGCATAGGCCATATCCTTGGGAGATATTCTGACGCAACCAGGAGCAGGGGGTTTGGCCCATCCCATAGCATTTGCAAGCAGGAAACTGTCAGACTCCGAGAAAAATTACAATACCACATAAAGAGAATTTTTAGCTATGGTCTACTCACTTCAAAAGTTTAGGCATTACCTACTTGGCAAACATTTTAATATGTTCACAGATCATTCAACCCTTAAGTACCTAGTTAATAAGCCAATGTTGGGGGCGATAATTTGTCGATGGTTACTGTTGTTTCAAGAATTTGACTTTGAAGTCATAGTTAAACCAGGAAAGATGAACGCAGGACCTGATCATTTGTCAAGGGTTACAAATGGAAAGGAGCCTACAAACTTAGAGGATACCTTCCCTGACGCGTAGTTATTTTCAGTTCAGATCGCGGATGATTATTTTGCTGACATTATCGAGTATTTAAGTATAGGGACTGCTCCACAAGAATTTAACACCGCACAGAGGAAAAATCTAGTTGTCTGAGCAGCCGAATACCAGTTGATCGTCGGGAACTTATATAAAATGGGGGCAAACAACGTTTTGAGAAGATGTGCGCTAGAACATGAAAGGCCTAGGTTATTGGTAGAAGCCCATGACGGAATAGTGGGAGGACACTATGCAGGAAAATCTACTGCGCATAAGGTATTGCGCATGGGATTATGGTGACCAACTATTCTTATAGATGCAAAGGAATATTTTCAACAATGTGATGTTTGTCAGAGGGTTGGAAAACCAAACAGATGGGATAAGATGCCATTACATCCACAAGTGACGCTACAAGTGTTTGAAAAATGGTCTATTGATTTTATTGGGCCAATTCACCCCCCCGCAAAAAGATCAGGCACATGATACATTATCACTACGACGAAATACCCCTCAAGATGAGCAGAGGTAGCACCAGTTAAATAATGTAGTGCAGAGACAACAACACACTTCCTGTTTGAACATGTGCTCACCATATTTGGATGTCCGAGGATTATGATGAGTGATCAAGGAACTCACTTTATCAACAGAACTATCATAGCTCTAACTAAATAATTTGAGTTCTACCATCAAAAAAATATGGCATACCATCCTCAGGCAAATGGAATAGTGGAAGCCTTCAACAAGATCCTAGAGAATTCCTTAACCAATATTTTCAATGTTAACAGGGACGACTGGGATTCAAAGATACCAGCAATATTATGTGCATATAGAACTACCAGCAAGAATCTGGCAGGACAAACTCCATTGAGATTGGTATATGGACAAGAAGAAATGGTGCCACTAGAATTTTGGTACCCATTCTGTGCGTAGCAGTGATTACGAACATCATAGAACGAGGTGTAGTACAAGAAAGGCTAAGTCAGCTGATGAAAATGGAAGAAGATAGGATTCTAGCAGGATTTCACCAAGAAGTATAGAAATCAAGGGAAAAATCTTGGCACAAACGACATATCAAGAGAAAAAGTATCAAGGAAGGAGACCTAGTCCTACCGTATGACAACAAGTTTTTTCAACATCCAGGAAAGTTTAGAATGCATTGGTTGGGACCATATGAGGTCAATATTATCACAGACAAAGGAGTCGTACAATTGAAGGAATTAGACGGAACAGAACTCAGAGGAATGGTCAATGGGATTCGACTGAA
>JASDQU010244913.1:93283-108350 GCA_032191745.1 Picea mariana
ATATGTATGTATTTAATTTTTGTTTTTTCCTTTATTCATTTTTTCGACTTTGGTTTCCCTGAAGGGTTTTCAACCAGGTTGATTCCTACTATCACCCCCAAGGAGGTTTTCACCAGTAGGGATTTAGGAGACTATGTATGATATCTTTTTAGATGAACCCCATTAACTAATTTCTTGAAAGGGTGCCTTTGTAGTGTTTTCAACTATACTACTCCCGAAGGTTGGATGTCCTCGAACCACGTACGGACCCAACCATGCAATATATATATTGTTTTCTTTAAATTTTACTCAACTATCATACATCAGTACCAAGTCTCCATTATTGATGTGTTTTTTCTTAATGTGTCGATCATGCCAGGATTTTTGCTAACTTTTCTAAATTTCCTGATGTTGCTAGGCCAACATCGTTTCTTCGTCTAATTGGTTAAGTTGGTAGAAGCACTATCTTGTACTTTCCATATGATCAAATTCAAAACATAAGTTATCCGACCTGCATTTGCTCAGAAATGTAGTGGGATCATTATTTCTTGTCCGTAAACTAGTTTAAAGGGTGTTTGGCTAGTCAATATTTTGTATGTTGTCCTATATGCCAATAGTATTGTTGGAACTCTGTCATCCTAGTCATCTCTATCGAGACCACATATTTTATTGTGGCCCTTATGTAGTGTTTTGTTAAAAGACTCGACAGCCCCATTAGTTTTTGGATGATATGCGGTTGTTTTTCTATGGTCGATCGTGAATTTCTTCAACAATACTTCGATTGTACTATTGATAAAATGGGTTCCTTGATAAATGATTATCATTAAGGGATAATTGAATATGGTTACTATATTTTCATAAATAAAATTTTCAATCGTTTCCCCTGTTCAATTCTCAACTGGTTCTTCTTCTTCCCACTTTGTTAAATATTCGACAGTTCTAATAATGTATTTTTCTCTCGACCTTTTATCTTTTTCAGGGGAAGGTCCAACAAAATCCATAGCCCAAATTTCAAACAATAAACTAGGGTTTGTTAAGTGCATGGGAATTTTGTTCTTCCACAATGGTCACCCTAACCTTTGACACTTGTCGCATTTATTTACTTGTTCTCAACAACCTTTATGTAAAGTCGGCCACCAGAGATTAGCTTGAAGGATTTTCCTAGTTGTCGTGTCACATTGAAAGTAAGCCCCCACTAGGCTTGTGTGTGCTTCGTTTATGATATCTTCATGCTCATTCTCTAATGCACATCATGATAGAATGTTTTCGAGTCCTAGATTCTAAAGATATCCATTTATGAGAGTGAATTGTGTATATTTCATGGCTAGGATTTTTTCGTTTATTGGTTGGGAGATCTTCAGGTGCTCTCTCTTCTTCTAGAAAATTTGTGATTTCTTATAGTTCTTTGGGAACTGATTCAACCCTAAATAAATTCACGTCCAGTAATTCATCATCTATCCATGTCGGATCTTCCCCTGTTTCAAGTCGGGATAGATGATCTGGGCTGAAATTCTTCTTTCCCAGTCAGACTACTACTTCAAAGTCAAATTCTTGAAAGAGTAGTAACCATCGGCATATTTTATCTTGGTGGACTAGTTTATTGACTATATATTTCAGTGCTTGATGGTCTATGAAAAATGTAAATGGATTCCCTAGCATATAGTGTAAAAACTTTTGCAGGGAAAAAAATTGTTGTTAAATCTTTGCGTTGAGTTGTCGAATAATTCCTTTTTACTTTATTTAGTTTTTGACTGGCGTATGCGTTCGGGTGGTAGATCATTTCATCGTATGGCTAGGATAAGATTGCGCCAACATTGACATTTGAGGCATTGACATGAACATGAAATTTTCTTGACCAGTCCAAAAATCGAAGGATGGGCGCTTCTATGAATTTTATTTTTAATAGTTCAAAGGATTTATCACATTCTTGACTCCATTGGAACTTGACTTCTTTCTTTAAAATATCATCGATTGGGAACGTCATGTCAGAGTAGTATTAGATGAATGTTTTGTAATACCCTGTGTGACCAAGGAATATTTTGATCTGCTTTTGGTTGACTAGTGGTTTCAAGTCGAGGATGATTTTAATTTTGGCCATGTCGACTTTTATCCCATCCTTTCATATAATATGGACCAACAATATACCTATTGTCATGGAAAAGATGCACTTTTTGATGTTTAAAGATAGTTGGATTTGCCTACATCTGTATAGCATCATTATTAACCATTGGATGTGGTCTTTTAGTAGGTTGTAGATAGTCCATTCGTCGAAGTACATGATCATTGTTTTATAAATATATTCTTGAAATTCCTTTACCACTATCCTAGAGAAGACTGTTGGGGCGTTTTTTAGGCCAAAAGACATGACTTTGTATGTGAATGATCTGAATTTGGAGAGAAATGTATCTTTTTCTTGATCTTCCTTTGCTATAGGTACTTCATTGTATATAGAGAAGCTATCGGTGAATGAGTAACATTCATTTCTTGCTACCTCATTGATAATCTCATCAACAAATGGTGTCGGAAATGGATTGATCACTATGAGTTTATTCAGTCCATGGAAGTCGACAGATATTCTTAGTTTCTTTGGGTCATGATTCTTTGATTGCAAAACCATGGGGCTTGCCCATTCCAACTTGTAAATCATATATATAATGCTAGCAAAAAGCATTGCTTCAATTTATTTTTGGACAATGGGCTTGTATCTATATGCTAGCTTATATGGTCATTTTTTAATAAGCTTGGTGTGAGGGGTGAGTTCGATTTTAATTTCACCCATATCTTGTACCAATCCTTTGATATATTTATAGTCACATATGAATATGTCTTAGTATTCTTTTAGTAGGTCAATTATTTTTATAGTTTTCGTGTTGGAACAATAGTCACCTATTCTAGCCATTTTTGGTTGATCGTCTATTGAAATTTCGAATTCTTTAGTTTTGATTAATGAATCCATCCATTCAGGTTCTTTTGACTCATCCAATTGGCGTTCTCCTTCCACAACTTTATTATAAATCGACAGAAAGTCCAGTTTTTCGATATCATCCTTCTCCTCTCTTTCTTCCTTGGTTGCAGAGTAGACTGGTTTTACATGGTTTTGTACTCCTGGATTGGTTTTCTTCCATCAAAATCTTTGTCCTATAAAACTTATGTGTTCCATGTCTATTCGACAACTTATGATCTTATTTTAATTATGCATCGATATTAAGTTACAAGTCGAAGTCGAGCCCATATTGATTTGAGTGTTTCCTTTTTTTGTGAGTTTCCTGGGGATTTGGTTGTTCTAAGAATATTTTTATCTCTCTTGCTATGTCTTGCAACATTGTCTCTTTAGGTCTGAATTTGAAGTCTTTAAGGAAGTTATTTTTTATTTCATTCTAGTCGACTGTGTGTTCACACACTTTTTCAATTGTATACAATTTGTGGGGTATGTTGTCCTACGTGTTTGGAAACATGTGAGGCCATACCATTTCATATCTATAGCCTACTTTCAAGCATTTATTCTCATATTGTTGGATGTGAGTGACTAGGTCGAACCCAGGCTTGAACATCGACATGTCAATATTGGTTTGTAGTCTTTTCCCACCAAATATTTCAAAAAATAAAAGAGTGACAGTGTTCCATTCTTGCAATCGAGGTGCATGTGTCTCCCACCATCGATTTTCTTGACCTGTATATGATTTGAATATACTTTAAACTCTTCCCTGGTCTCCAACTGAGTTGGAAAACTCGTCGACATGCATCGATGGAGAGTTTTGTTCATTGAACCACAACAATTTCTTCGTGTGTGGGTGTGTCAGAATTAGTGTTGGTGTTTGCTTGAGATTTATTTCGGTGAAAATAGGTACTGCTTGTATTGAGAAGCATTCTTTGGATAGTATTATTGGTATTTATTCTATCAACCAACATTATTTTTCTTGTGATTCATAGTTTCCATATGCCAATTGTATAGTTCTGTACCCTAGTTTTATCCTATTAAAAATGGAGACCCAAGTAATATTTATCTGTCACGATTGGGTTCTATGTTATCCTTATACTCATTCATGACTCGATATATTCAATGATCTTCATGTGCTTCATCCCATGTCTCGACCCAAGGTTTACCTTCCTTTGGATCCAGGGGGATTATTATTTTTCTACCACTTCCTTTTAATTTGATTTTGTCTCTTTCAAGAGAGATCTACCACTTCCTTTTAATTTGATTTTTTCTCTTTCAAGAGAGATCGTGGCCCTCATATTTCGCCCCCATGGTCATCTAAATAATGTAGGGTAGGTGGGGATGCCTTTGACCAATTTGATTACTTCAAAGCTGACTCTCATCGAGATTCCCATTGTAGATGTTATTACACTTTTGATTGTACAATTTGGCTCAATAAACCTCTGATCTACTAACTTCATAAAATTGATTGTAGGTTCCAAAAGGGGATTCCCAAGTTGAACCCATGTTTCTCTTGGAAGAATATTTACTTGGGATCCGAGGTAGACTATGAATTGTTTGATCAAGTTTCCTTTGATTTCAAGGTCGACTTGAGGTTCGAAGTCATTTGTTTGTGCTTCCTGTGATAACTTGCGTAGAATTTTAATTGGTCTTTTATATTTTTTATATTCTCTCAAGATACTCAGTAGGTCAATTAGTCGTCTGACTGACTATTTCTCTTTTAGTAGTTGTAGAAATTCTTCTAGAGCAGTTTTTGAGATATTGTCATGTCTTCCCTTGTTGGTTTTGTCCTGTTCATTGTTTCTAAATAATTTAATTGCTTCCCTCATTAGTTTGTCTTCGTATTTTTGGTTGGGATTTGTAGTTCGTCCACCCTTTTGTTGATTTGGTGGTTCTGGAAAAATGTCCTCATCAACTCCCAAGCATGTTACTACATGGAGGTTCTTCAAATTCAAAATATCATGTTTTGGAACTGTATGTAAGAGATTTACATTTATTTTGTTCATTACTTTTTTGAGTACTATTGGAAAATCTTCGAGTGAGTGGTCTGCCACTCCAAAAATATTATAGAACTTGAGACCAGTTCTGTCTTTGATTTGGAAATCTGGACTGATGTGGTCATCCTTCTAACATTTGAAGCAATAATATCATCCTTGACCTCATCCTCTATTGAAGTTTCCTCTTCCTCCTCATCCAATTCCTTGGTATCCTCCTCGGTCTCAACCTCTATATTTGTTTCCACCTTGGTAGACATTCTAGTCGACTCTATGTGTGTGATATACCGAGTGAATGTTTGTTCGTTTTTTTCCATTCAACTAAAATTATTGGGTTGAGTGATTATCATCCTTGCATAAGTGCACCACTTTGGGCACACATTTCTCAAATTGTGTGGGCAGTCCCTCGTAGCATGATTTGTTACTCCTTCACATATATCACAGAATGTTTCAATATGAATTTGACAGACTATAGGGTCTAGGGCATTGTTGAACTTGCAATAATCTTTTGTGTGGCCTTCGTTGGAATAGATTGTACACCATAGTTCATTGTGAGAGATCAATATGTTCTTAATTGATTGTTGTAATTCCACTAGTTTTTCTTCTAGTCATTTTTCAATGAATGATGAAGTTGAAATACCTTCAACATCCATTTATATTTGTTGTTTTTTTTCAAGATTTATTCACATATCAAGAGATCATACATACGTAGTGGTACTCTAATATTTTGTAATATATCTAATACATACCATTATACCAGCTTTTTCTTGTCGATTGAATAAGGAATTTGGATCAAAATATCTTTGAACCTTTTATCGTACTCCGGGATAGTTTTTCCTGGGTTCTTCTTGATTTCTTTTAACTTTTGAGCCACCAAGTGACTGATGTCTTGCATCTTAAAGAATTTTGGGAAAAAAAAAAAATTTCTAACTTTGAGCATTTTTTATTATTTCTTTATTTCATAAACCAGGTAAGGTCTCTAGCTCAAAGTGCATCACCAAATTGTGCCATTTATTTATCTTCATATGTTATCTCAGTTGCATCCCAAAAAAAATTCAAACAAGCCAATGTCATTTGGGATCCTCATCTCCTTCGTAGATTGGAATGTGGTTGAGCCCCATTGTCACTTTCTTAGATTATGTTCTAGTTGTGACTATTGCAAGGATTTGTGTCAAAGTCGATTGGAAATTTGAGTTGTTTCTTTGATTCCAAGTAGGATTATTTGACTTGACTGGTATGATCTGCTATGGATCTTCAGGAGGGATATATTTAATTGCTAACTTCACTTGTTATTTTCTTGGACTTAGGACATCTATCTGACAAGATTTGTCTATATACTCAATGAATCATCCTCTATAGGGTCGCGTCAATTTGTTATCATTGTCTATTGAATTTGAATATTCTAATAATAAATTCGACAGGAGGGGGGAGTCCATGAGGTCTCTTACATGAAGTACTATATCATTCGGTCGATTTTCTTTTTCTTCAATGAGCACCGGATCTCTTATCCAACCATCATTTTTAGTTCGACACCATATCCTTAGTGATTGTGTATCCATGTGAAGTCTTTGGCGGAGAAACTTCGTAATACATGGGCTAGGACTTCTTGCAGGAGAAATTGGAACCGCAGGTCTTGACTTGTCAATATCCATATCAACTGGGTCATCTTCTTTTTGGGTTCCACCAACTGCCATGTTTAATTACAAGCTTCTCTTCCTCCTAAGAACCATCGGGGTGCTCTCAAGGGTTGCTCTAGTGATATTCCATTCTTGGATAGGTTTTCTATGATATTTTAGGGGATCCCTCTCATTTCATAACTCTTCTCGCCTCTTTTTTCTCTTATCTCACTCCAATTTTTCTATGTCCATTGAAGGTTTGTGGGTCTGTGTTCAATGTTCAAACTTCACACTTGAATCAATCATCTTCCTCCCGACTTTTGACATTTTTGACTTGGGTGTGCTTCTACTTCAACTTTGACTTTATACCATCTCATAGATCATCCAACCCCCTAACGCTGGCCCGACTAACTCATGGTCAATGGTGTTCATCATTTATTTTAAGATAATTTCTTTAAGAAATATTCCCAAGCTTCTCTAGTGTATTTACTATTAGATTACAAGAACTGTCCCCACTCGTCTTGTCTTTCTTTCTAGTTATATTTTGGAGGATAATTTTTCAAGAGGGATTGGTACTCAATGATGTTTCCTACTCCTTTATCTAGGAGAAACTTGTGAATTAACGATGATACAGTGCAAATAAATTTGTCATGAATTTCTGTATAAAATTTATTCTTGATGGTTTGGACTGCCTCTTTATATTTGATTGCTTATTCTTCAATGTAGTCTTGCACAGTCCAATCGAACCACTCGTTCAAGTTTTTCCTTCCCTCATTTATGATTTTATACATTAAATTCTCATCGAGAGTTAGTATGCACATTATACTGGTTGAGATATTTGTAAAGTGCCTCTAGAATAACTTCCAGAAATCGTTCATGTGTCTCCGAGAAGAACTGTGTGTGGGCTTCTACTAGTGTTAGTAAATTTATTCTTGCATAATTTATGATATAGTTGGTAATCTTTCGTTCTCACCATTCACGTATGTATTCCAAATTTAATATCTATGTGCCTTTGTTATCCATGCCTAATTTCAGAACTACCAAAAATGAAACCAATGTTGTAGTCTGAGAGGAAGTATGAGATAGTTACCGATAGATCCTTATATAGAGAAACACATACTATAACATCACATAGAAGAGCACATAGTCATATAGAAAGACATACAAAAGAGGTGAGAGAACCATACAATATTTTTATTATACTTGGAACAATCACTTCTTCTTCTTACATTCCATTACACACACACACACACACACACATATGATATTTTGTTACCAGTCAGTTACATTGTTTAACAATTGGGTTGGTTTTCTCTAACTATCTATTTGACCGCCTTCCTAACCGACTACTCCAGTCGATTGGCGGGTCTAGTTGGCAGAGCCAACTAGCCCCTTCAATAGATTAGTTGGAAAGAGATGGGAAAGTTTCTTTTGGGATGATTTTTGATAAGCCTAGAAACACAGGTATGTTGGAGGTATGTGTGAGGAATAACCGAAATCAAGGAATTTTGTGGGAAGAGGCAGAGTTTGAAGAAACGAAGAGATGACAAGTCTATGGTTGGATGCAAATTTGAGGTGCATCGCAGGTGTTTGTGGAGATGGTTTCGACAGAGATTCTTGGTGACGATTTGTGTATGACTGTCTTGGTGAGGTGAGGCAAGTCATTTCACTATGCCCTGTTGTAAATCGATCCGGTAGTGCTCATGTTGTAATTGTTTCCCAATAATAAATATTTAGATGGTAGTTAGGCACGGTTTGTGTCACCCGCACTATATATGTGTTTGTCTTTCATTTTTTCCAAACTTCTATTGGTTTCTCATGGATGCATGCTTATAAATGACTAAGTGTTAAAGCAATTAATGAATTTCTAAGTATACAAGTGTTTCACTAGAGTAGGAGTGTGATTCATCGGTAGCTTAGAACAAAGTATGGGTATGCTCTAGGTGAAAAGGCATAGTCCGAATGAAGTATCCTTGGTGTTTCCAAGAAACCAAGTGAGAAATGTTGTGGTGTTACATGCCCTCAAGAGGTGTAGATCATAATACACACTATGGGGATGTGACAGATGCTAGTATCAAAGCGAATTCATTGTAGATTTTTGAGAGGGGTTGGGGAGAAAATATTCACCACTATCTACACGATATATGGTATCAAAGAAGTTTCATTATATTCACCACTATTGTAGTCAAAATAGTTGTGGTGGGGCACACTTGTTGAGGAGGCAGTTCATTGCAAAGGCAGTTCAATGGGAATGTTTGAAGACTTGGTGAATGGTTCGATGCAACGAACTTGTTCATGGAATACTTTGCATCCATCTCACGAAAAAGGTTCAGTTAATGGCGCGATGAGAAGGTTGAGATCGGAGCACAACTTTTGCAGACTGGGAGAAGAGTTTGTAGTGAAACAAATCACTTAGACAAGTTGGGTGATCATAGCACTCATCACAGAACTTGTCACAGACTTGATCGCAGAGGAAGACTTGGTTGGTTTGATTTGTGATAAAAGTCAATGCCAAAACCTATTGTGAACACCTTGGAGAGACCAAGCGCAAAGTTTGTTGGGTAACCCAAGAACTTGGACAAGGAAGATGAATGCAGGGTTCGTTGCATGACTTATTGTAGAGATAACCACAAAATTGATCACAGAAGCGAAACACAGAGGGTGATCACAAAGAAGAGCAGTTTTGGGTTGCAGCGAGGTGAAGCACTTGGGTGTGTTGGATGACATGGGGAAACCTAAAGCAGCTCTGCAGCAGGCAATTGGTTGGGCATGTTTCTATCATGATGTCCTCATGTCGTGCATCACCGAGAACAACAGTTGAGTAAAGTAGGGTTGTTTTTTGTTGATCACAACCATCGAACGAGGTGACGCTTTGCAGAGGCACAACAGTTTGTTAGCAACAATATGGTTTGAAAATAGGGTGGTGAATGCATGGTGCCTTGAAGTAGAAGCAGCGAAGGTGCAGATATGGAAATACATTGGAGATGAGTTCATCTAGTTGCATGCGAATTTTTGGACTTAGATGAATTTTTAAAGTGGACAAATGGGATCATCCTTGTATCACATCAGATGATGATTGAGGGGAGTTCATATGGAGAGTCGATTTATTGGGAAAGAGAAGTTCCAAGGAAACATACTTAGAACATTGTTGCAGCAAAGGATGTCGTTGAGAAATGTATGGTTGATTTGAGTTCTTGCATTTTCCAAGTGTTGCAACGTGTTATTTGAATGGAAGTTGAATGACTTAGTGGTTCAAGTAAATTTTGTTTCCATTGTGAGAACCGACATACTTGAGGGTCACTCAAGTTGTGCAAATTCAAAGAATTCTTGCAACAGTTTGGGACTCCTTAGTTGGACAAATGCGTGAAGAGCTTAAGATGACCTATTAGATGAGTCCTATGGTGGACTTAGGAATATTTGGATGGAGTCGTGGGGGTGGCTTGAGGAAGATTCCTAACTCTTTGATGAGGTGCAGTGGACAAGTCGTTGCGGTGGTGAGTTGTGAAGTCTGGACATGCCAAGTTGAGAGGATGGATGATGTTCCTTGGTGTTTGGTGCCTCAACCAAATTTTTTGAGTTAGGTGGTGACTTGACGAGACACGCCAATAGTGCTAGAGTTTGGACGCTTACAATGGGTGCAAGGTAGTTTTGTCCTAGGAGACGAAAGGAGTTAGCAAAGGAGTTGACCAAGAATTGTTGAAAGTCAACCTAAATAGGAAGAACGTAGAACAAGTGACTTGGGTGGTGTTTGCTCGCCTTTGGTATGGCACATTGGATGAGGCAGAGCATGCATTGGTGACTTGTGGATGAGTGTGTGATGACTCAAAGATCCAATGGGGGTCATTGGTTGGATTTGGAAGAGTATTGGTTCAAACTTTCCTAAGGCATGGAATTTCTTTAAGCTGACTCATTCTACCTGGAGCACTTTGGACAGTTCGTTAAGATTTTTGGGGAATGTATAAACATTGGACACACTCATCGTAGATGTTGAGTTACGTTGAGATGACTTTGACGAAGGAGGTGAGCTAGGGACTTTGCTTCATTTGGAGGATTAGGCAGACATGAATATTGCATCATGAAGATATCATTTGGACTTGTGTATTTCTCTTTCTTTGGGTAACATGGTTGAGGGTGAAGCTTAACCACTCTAAGGCATTGAGAGATACACGAAGCAGAATGATTGGGTGATGAAGTAGTGTGGAAAAGGAAGTGTGGATGTGCATTTCTTGGGGTAGATTAGATAATTGTTCCATGAGGTGGATATTGGAATCAAGTTGTTGCTGATGAATTCACTTTGGGGTGGATTCATAGTGAAACAAGGTGAGGGGCGACCTTTCCTTGATCTGATATTTTTGCATAGATAGACCAAATTGTGGAAGGAAGTCAAATTACAGACGCGTTAGTAGGTTTGAAGTGGAACAATTAGAAATTGTGGAGGACCTCCTTGATGAAAATCGGATGATGCCAGTAGTGATGAGGGAAGGATGAATACTTTCCTTATTCTTTGGAGTTGGATAGAGTGATGGAGATGCGATAGAAAAGACTAGGTTCAGGCATGAGGTGGGCATGATGATTGGAATAGATACCCAATCAGTCCCAACCATGGGGGAATTTATTTTGCGGAGACATGGCAAAGTTGTTTGAAGTATGGGAACAACAACAAGATCATTAAAGTTTAATGCTTAGAAAAAAATTTGAAATGAAAAGAGCGGCAATCAGTTGTAGTAGTTAGCGAAATCAACAAAGGAACTGAACAACAACACGGAAACAACATCGCAACGAGGGAGTGTATCAAATTTGGGTGAAGTGACTGCATTGAATTAGGCAACAGATCATGTGAAGTTTGGTGTAGTACAGTTTGGTTTGTGGAAACTTGGGGCTTCCACTTTGGTAGAAACATGGGGTTTCCAATTGACACGAAACATGGGGTTTCCAATAGACTTAGTTGCAGTGGAAGCACAAGTTTGGGTAGATACTTGGAGATCAAATAATTTTTGGTTTTTGTTGAGTATGAAAACGACTTGAGGTGGTGGAGGATGTAAGGCCTTGGGAGCTTAGCTTAGGTGCATTCACTTCCACCATAGTCTGAATCGGACATGTAGGATGATCGATGCAAATGAGATGGAAGTCTTCATATAGAGGAGAGTTGGGGTTCCTTGGATCTGTGGCATGCCAAGGGGAGACTCCACCAGGGATGATTTTAAGGATGAAAATTTATTTTAAAATGTAGAAATATTAGTGAATCTTACTTATCCTTCATATGCCAACTATAAATGTTTGGCGATAGTTTTGTAAAAATATTCAAATTTCTAAGGATTTTATGTAGTTTTTATAAAATTTTGGCGATTTGTAAGGTAAAATAATTTTATCCTATAGAATTTGGGCGAATCATTTTTAAAATAGGGAATCTCTTTTTTGGAAAAACCATGGAAAATTAGCCCATGAACGAAATTTAGCCCCTGAAATCATTCATGGACTCCACCAAAGGTGCCTTGCGACACAAGTTAAATAACAAACAGTTTGATGAAGATTTTAGGGAAAGACTTGGGTGCTCCATCAACGAAGGAAAATTGCCTAAGGCATGGGGGGCACACTTAGGAGAGTCGAGACGACTCACCTAAGGGGCACGTGCACCCAAGATGATGATTTGGTTCAATATATGGGGTGCACCGACATGAGGGGCACACAAAGGTTGTGCACGTCAGTCCTAAGGGGAACGATGGTAGAGGAGTGCATGGGTTTGTTTTGGCGACTAGGTCCGCGAAGGGGCATGACAATTCATTTGGGAAACCAAGTCCCTGAATGGGCATGATGATTCATTTGGAAATGGGTTATCAAAGGGGCACGACACCCCCAAAGGATGCGGTGGTTCATGATGGTAAAATTGGAGAACCTATAAGAGAACAAGGACGCACAACCAAGGAATGCAATTTTTAGCAAGAAAAAGGAGAGCAAGAGCTATGCGATTCTGAGGCAGACAAAGAGGGTGATCTCCTTGAAGGATCCAAGTCGCTCCACTTAGGAGGAATTGTGCTTCCTTGAGGTGGATTCATTGGACTGAGATGGGTGATTTTCTCTTGGGGTGATTTTGGCTAATTTTGGAAACGTAGGTCTATTGGAGGCATGTGTGAGGCAGAACTGAAATCGGGGAATTCTGTGGAAACGAAGAGATGACAAGTCTGCGATTGGAGGTATGTCTAAGGTGCACCGTAGGTGGCTACGGAGACGGTTGTAACATAGAGTCTTGGTGACGATATGTATATGAGTGTCTTCGTGAGGTGAGGCGAATCATTTGATTCTTCCCTTTTGTAAACTGATCGGATAGTGCTCATGTTGTAACTTTTTTGCAATATCAAATACTTAGCCGAGTGTTAGGAACGATTTGTGCCACCCACACTATATCTATGTTTATCTTTTGTTTGTTCCACAGTTCTCTTGGTTTCTCATGGATGTATGCTTAGAAATGACTAAGTGTTAAAGAAGTTAACAAATATATAAGTATACAAGAGTTTCATTAGAGTAGGAGTGTGACTCGTCGGTAGCCTAGAATGAAGTATAGGTATGATCTAGATGAAGTGGCGTAGTCTGAACGAAGTATCTTTGGTGTTTCCAAGCAGTTAAGTGATAAACATTGTGGTGTCACACACCCTCACGAGGTGTACTATCGCAAGACACAATGTGAGAACTTGACACTACCAATGAATAATGGAGCCATAAAGAAAGATCAATAATGTAATCATTAATTATGTGTTAAATATGTTATTGTAAATAATGAAAGGAGGATCAATAATGGAATGATTTAATTATATATCAAATAGTTGAATGAGAAATTTTGATAGTTATTCTTTTACATGCTCCTAACTGTAAGATTGAATATTAAGATAACACAATTTTAAAACATCAAGCCCTTTTAAATTAAGAACTACCTATGAATAATGAAATCCATAAAAGAAAAACAATAATGAAATCATTAATTATTTACTAAATAACTTATTGTAAATAAATACAAAATCAATAATAAAGTGATTTAATTTGTATTAAATAGATTAATATGAAATTTAAGTTGATAATTAATCTCTAACATGTTATGAATCATGAACCCTTTAACCTACTTCCAATAGCATAATTACACTAAATACTTTAAAATTAAAAAAACAAAATTAGCTATTATGAAGTATGATATGACCATCAAAAATACATTATATGACAATCACTAAAAGTTGCTTACTACCCATTATGTGTTCTCTTAAATTGAGGATTGTTCATGAATAATGGAAACAATAAATGATGATTAACCATGATTAATAATGAAATGATTAATTATATAAGAAATAGTTTATTGTAAATAAGGGAAGGGGATCAATAATGGAGCTATTAATTATATATTATATTAAATATTTAAAAGCTAAGTAGAATTTAATTTGGTACATGCACTCAACCATCAAGGTGTATCGGTATCGTGGACAGTGGAGTCACACTTGTGCTTATATTGTGCTTGGTCGTACCACATCCCTATTGCCCCATTTGTTCATGATCTTCGTGTACGTAATATATTTGTTGCACCATAGATTATCTTATGCCATTTCATCCCCAACGTGACCTTTCCTATATGGGAGTGGGATAATTCGGGAGAAATCTTCCCTCTGAGTTACCTTTCTGGCATGTGCTCCGGCAGTGCAGTTTTAAAATTTCGGCCAATCCAAAACTCTAGTCGATTTTCTAAGCATCCGGGTTGGTTTAAAATGGGGGAAAACCCTTAGGGTAAGCTTATGAAATGCATGGAGATTTGATCCATGCAAAACTCAAGCTACCCCTAAAAATCTGGTCGGATTCAAGGCCATTTTTTCCTGAAAAAACGGTCTATTTTTCTTGAGTTAGCTTACTCCTCTTGTATGTCAGTGGAGCTTTTTTGTTGATAAAATCCCATGGTACTACATGTAATATAAGAACTCGATGTACGTTACTCTATGAATTTATGCACGGTGAATAATATTTTCATTTATGACGAATGCAATCAAATGTAAGTCGTCCAATATAACAATAAAAATACAGGCGGTATGGACGACGACAACATTAAGTTGTCCAATATATCAATACAAATATGGGCGATATTGATAGTTTAATGGTACGAGTTTGAATTATAGCAAACAACAATAAAAAGAAAGGTGATATGCAAGTTTCCTGATATGATATGATCAAGTTGTAGTTGGAAAGAATAACAAGTAAGGTTATACTAATATGATATGAGATTGATTTGTACCTGGAAACAATAACAAAAGAGGTGATATGGAGAAAAAGAGTTCACTACACTAGAATTGTGGCACAAGCCCTTCTCCAAAGACCACAGACTATTTTGAAGAAAATCCCAAACACAATAAGCAGATGGTATGTGGAAAAGGCTCCAAAAAGATTGTGTACTGAAGACGATGATACCTCTACCTTTTTCCAACGGTATGCACACTCTCGGATTCCGATCTGCCCATACTTTCCAAGACATGAAGAATGTCCCAATGACCGACCTTGCTTCAACAACCATGCCA
>JASDQU010244913.1:110794-126601 GCA_032191745.1 Picea mariana
ATATATATATATATATATATATATATATATATATATATATATATATTCTTTTTTCGACTTTGGTCCCCCTGAAGGGTTTTCAACCAAGTTGATTCCTACTAGTGCCCCCAAGGAGTTTTTCACCAGTAGGGATTTAGGATACTATGCATGATAGCTTTTTAGACGAACCCCATTGACTAATTTCTTAAAAGGGTGTCTTTGTAGTGTTTTCAATTATACTACTCCTAAAGGTTGGATGTCCTCGACCACGTATGGACCCAACCATGCAATATATAGATTTATTTAATTAACTTTTACTCGACTGTCATACAACAGTACCAAGTCTCCATTATTGATGTCTCTTTTCTTAATGTGTCGATCATGGCATGATTTTTGCTAACTTTTCTAAATTTCCTGATGCTTCTAGGACAACATTCTTTCTTCTTCTAATTGGTCAAGTTGGTAGAAGCACTATCTTGTACTTTCCATGTGATCAAATTCCAAAACAGAATCTATCCAACCTACATTTGCACAAAAATGTAGTGGGATCATTGTTTCTTGTCTATAAACTAGTTTAAAGGGTGCTTGGCAAGTTGATATTTTGTATGTTGTTCTATATGCCCATAGTATTGTTGGAAATCTATCATCAAAGTCGTCTCTGTTGAAACCACATATTTTCTTGTGTCCCTTATGTAATGTTTTGTTAAAAGACTCGACAACCCCATTAGCTTGTGGATGATATGCATTTATTTCTCTATGTTCGATCATGAATTTCTTCAGCAATACAACGATTGTACTATTGCTGAAATGGGTTCCTTGATTAGTTATTATCGTTAAGGGATAGTTGAATCTAGTTACTATATTTTTATAAATAAACTTTGTAGTTGTTTCCTTTGTACATTTCTCAACTGGTTCTGCTTCTTCCCACTTTATTAAATATTCGACGATTCTAATAATGTATTTTTCTCCCGACCTTTTATCTTTTTTTGGGTAAGGGCTGACAAAATCCATAGCCTAAATTTCAAACAATAAATTGGGGTTTACTGAGTGCATGGGAATTTTATTCTTCCACAGTGGTCATCCTAACATTTGACACTTGTCACATTTCTTTACTTGTTCTCAACAACCTTTATGTAAATTCAGCCACCCGAGATCGGCTTGAAGGGTTTTCCTAGTTGTCGTGTCACCTTGAAAGTGACCCCCTGCTGGGCCTACGTGTGCTTCATTTATGATTTCTTCACGTTCATTCTCTAATGCACATCATCAAAAAATGTTGTTGAGTCCTAGCTTGTAAGGATATCCATTCATGAGAGTCAATGGTGCACCTTTCATGGCTGGGATTTTTTCGTTTATTGGTTGGGAGATCTTTAGGTGCTCTCGCTTCTTTTAGAAAATTTGTGATTTCTTCTAGTTCTTTGGGAACTAGTTCAACCCTAAACAAATTCACGCTCAGTATTTCATCATCTATCCATCGCATATCTTCCCCAGTTTCAAGTCAGGATAGATGATCTGGGCTGAAATTCTTCTTTCCTAAATGGACTACTACTTCAAAGTTGGATTCTTGAAAGAGTAGTATCCATAGACATATTTTCCCTTGGTGGATTGGTTTATTGACTAGATATTTCAGCACTTGATGGTCTACGAAAAATGTAAAGGGATTCCCTAGCATATAGTGTCAAAATTTTTGCAGGGAAAAAATTGTTGTTAAATCTTCGTGTTGAGTTGTCGAATAATTCCTTTCTACTTTATTTAGTTTCTGACTAGCTTATGCATTCGGGTGGTCAATAATTTCATCATATGGCTAGGCTAAGACTACACCAATAGTGACATTTGAGGCATCGACATGAACATGAAATTTCCTTTACCAATCCAAAAATCGAAGGATGGGTGCTTCTACAAATTTTCTTTTTAATAGTTCAAAGGATTTATCACATTCTTGACTCCACTGGAACTTGACTTCTCTCTTTAAAAGCTCATCGATTGCGAACATGATGTCGGAGTGCTATCGGATGGATGTTTTGTAATACCCATGTGAACAAGGAAGACTTTGATCTGTTTTTTGGTTGACTAGTGGATTCAAGTCGAGGATGATTTTAATTTTGGCCATGTCGACTTTTATCCCATCCTTTCATACAATATGGCCCAATAGTATACCTATTGGCATGGAAAAGATTCTCTTTTTGATGTTTAAAGATAGTTGGATTTACCTACATATCTATAGCATCATTATTAACCATTGAATGTGGTGTTTTAGTAGGTTGTAGATAGGCCATTCATGGAAGTACTTGATCATTGTTTTATAAATATATTCTTGAAATCCCTTTACCACTATCCTAGAGAAGATTGTTGGGGCGTTTTTTAGGCCAAAAGACATGACTTTGTATGAGAATGATCTGAATTCGGAGACAAATGTAGCCTTTTCTTGATCTTCCTTTGCTATAGGTACTTGATTGTATCTAGAGAAGCCATCAGTGAATGAGTAACATTCATGTCTTTCTACCTCATTGATAATCTCATCAGAAAATGGTGTCGGGAATGGATTGGTCACTGTGAGTTTATTTAATCCATGGAAGTCGACATAGACTATTAGTTTCTTTGGATCATGATTCTTTGATTGCACAACCATGGGGATTTCCCATTCCGACTTCTAATTCAGATATATAATGCTAGCAGCAAGCATTGCTTCAATTTATTTTTGGACAATGGGCTTGTATTTGTGTGCTAGCTTATATGGTCATTTTTTAACAAGCTTGGCACGAGGGGTGAGTTCGATTTTTATTTCACCCATCTCTTGTACCAATCCTTTGATATATTTATAGTCACATGTGAATATGTCTTAGTATTATTTTAGTAGGTCAATTGTTTCCATAATTTTCTTGTTGGAACAATAGTCACCTATTCTATCCATTTTTGGTCGATCGTATATTGAAATGTCGAATTCTTTGGTTTTGATTTTCGCATCCATCCATTCGGGTGATTTTGACTCGTCCAATTGGCGTTCTCCTTCCACAACTTGATTATAACTCAAAAAAAAGTCAATTTTTTCGATATCATCCTTCTCCTCATTTTCTTCCTTGGTTACAGAGTAGAATGTTTTTACATGGTTTTGTACTCCTGGATGGGTTTTCTTCCATCAAAATGTTTGTCTTTTAAAATGTATGTTTTCCATATCTATTCGATGAGTTATGATCTTATTTGAATTATGCATCGATATTAAGTTACAAGTCGAAGTCGAGCCCATATTGACTTGAGTGTTTCCTTTTTTTGTGAGTTTCCTGGTGATTTGGTTGTTCTAAGAAATTTTTTATCTCTCTTGCTATGTCCTGCAATAGTGTCTCTTCAAGTCTAATTTTGAATTCTTTAAGGAAGTAAATTTTTATTTCATTCTAGTCAAGTGTGTGTTCAGATGCTTCCTCAATTTTATACGATTTTTGGGGTATGTCATCCTACGTGTTTGGGAACATGTGAGGCCATATCCTTTCATCTCTATAGCCCACTTTCATCCATTTATTGTCACATTGTTTGATGTGATTGACTAGGTCGAACCCAAGCTTGAACGTCGAGATGTCAATATTGGTTGATAGTCTTTTCCCACCAAATCTTTTGACAAAGAAAAGAGTGACATTGTTCCATATCTGCAGTCGAGGTGCATGTGTCTCCCACCATCAGGTTGCTTGACCTATAAATGATTCAAATAGACTTTAAACTCTTCCCTAGTCTCCAACTAAATTGGAAACCTCATTGGCATGCATCGATGGAGAGTTTCATTAGTGTTGGTGTCTACTTGAGCTTTCTTTCAGCGACAATAGGTACTACTTATACTGTGAAACATGATTTGGATAGTCTTATTGGTATTTCTTCTATCAACCAACATTCTTTTTCTTGTGATTCGTAGTTTTCCATATGCCAATTGTATAGTTTTGTATCCTAGTTTTATCCTAATGACAATGGAGACCCGAGTAGTATTTCTATTTCACTGTTGGGTTCTATGTTATCCTTCTGCTCATTCATGACTTGATATAGTCGATGGGATTCATTTGTTTCATCCCATGTCTTGACCCAATGTTTACCTTCCTTTGGATCTAAGGGGATTATTATTTTTCTACCACTTCCTTTTAATTTGATTATGTCTCTTTCAAGAGAGATTGTGGCCCTCATATTCTGACCCGACGGTTGTCTGATTAATGTAGGGTAGGAGGGGATTCCTTTGACCAGTTTGATTACTTCAAATATGAGTCTCATCGAGATTCCCATTGTAGATGTTATTACACTTTTCATTGTACAAATTGGATCAATAAACCTCTGATATGCTAACTTCATAAAATTGGTTGTAGGTTGCAAAGGAGGCTTCCCAAGTTGAACCCATGTTTCTCATGGAAGAATATTTACTTGGGATACGAAGTCGACTATAAATTCTTTGATCAAGTTTCCTTCGATTTCAAGGTCGACTTGAGGGTCGAAGTCATTTTTTTACTATGATAACTAGCGTAGAATTTTAATTGGTCTTTGATATTTTTTATATTCTCTCAAGATACTCAATAGGTCAATCAATCGATCGACTGACTATTTCTCTTTTAGTAGTTGTAGAAATTCGTTTAGAGCAGTTTTTGAGATATTGTCATGTCTTCCCTTGTTGGTTTTTTCCTGGTCATTATTTCTAAAGAATTTCATTGCTTCCCTTGTTATTTTGTCTTTGTATTTCAGGTTGGGATATGTAGTTCGAACACCCTTTTGTTGATTTGGTGGTTCTGGAAAAATGTCCTCGCCAATTCCCAAGCGTGTTACTACATAGAGGTACTTCGAATTCAAAATATCATGTTTTGGAACTATATGTAAGATATTTACATTTATTGTGTTCATTACTTTTTTTAGTACTACTGGACAGTCTTTGAGTGAGTGGTCTCCGACTCCACAAATATTACAAAACTTGAGATCAGTTATTTCTTTGATTTGGAAATCTAGATTGTTGTGGTCGTCCTTCTAACATTTGAAGCAGTAATATCATCCTTGACCTCATCCTCTATCGAAGTTTCCTTTTCCTCCCTATCCAATGCCTTGGTAGCCTCCTCGACCTTGAGCTCTATATTTGTTTCCACCTTGGTCGACATTCTAGTCGACTCTATGTGTGTGATATACTGAGTGAATGTTTGTTCATTTTTTTTCGTTCAACTGACATTCTTGGGTTTAGTGATTATTATCCTCGCATATGTGCACCACTTTGGGTGCACATTTCTCAAATTGTGTGGGAAGTCCCTCGTAGCATGATTTGTTACTCCTTCACATATATCATAGAATGTTTCAATATGAATTCGACAAATTGCAGGGTCTAGGGAATTGTTGAACTTGCAATAATCGTTTGTGTGGCCTTTGCTGGAATAGATTGTACACCATAGTTCATTGTGAGAGATCGACATGTTCTTAATTGATTGTTGTAATTCCACCAATTTTTCTTCTAGTCATTTTTCAATGACTGGTGAAGTTGAAATACCTTCATCATCCATTTATATTCAGTTTTTTTTTCAAGATTTTTTCACATGTCAAGAGATCGTACATATGTAGTGGTACTCTAATATTTTGTAGTAGACCTAATACATACCATTATACCAGTTGTTTCTCTTTGATTGCATAAGGAATTTGGATCAAAATATCTTTGAACCTTTTATCGTACTCCTAGATAGTTTCTCCTAGTTTCATCTTGATTTCTTTTAACTTTTGAGCTACCAAGTCCCTGATGTCTTGCATCTTAAAGAATTTTAGGAAATTTTGTTTTATTTGTAAATTCAAGTATTGTTGATTATTTGTGTAGTTCATAAACCAGGTAAGATCTCAAGCTCGAAGTGCGTCACCAAATTGTGTCATTTATTTATCTTCATATGTTATGTTGGTTGCATCCCAAAATTTTCGCAAACAAGCCAATGTCGTTTGGGATCCTCATCTCCTTCGTAGATTGGAATTTGGTTGAGACCCATTGTCACTTTATTATATTATTTTCTGGATGGGACTATTGTGAGGATTTGTGTCAAAGTCGATTGGGAATTTGATTTGTTTCTTTGATTCAAAGTCGAGTATTTGACTCGACTGGTATGATCTACTATCGATCTTCAAGAGGGATATATTTAATTTGTAACTGCACTTGTTATTTTCTTGGACTTAGGAAATCTGTCTGAAAAGATTTGTCTATATACTCAATGAATCATCCTCTATAGGGTCACGTCAATTTTTTATCACTGTCTGTTGAATTTGAATATTCTAATAATAAATTCAGCAATGGGGTGGAGTCCATGAGGTCTCTTACATGAAGTACTATATCTTTCAGTCAATTTTCTTTTGCTTCAATGAGCACCGTGTCTCTTATCTAACTATCATTGTCAATTCGACACCATATCCTTGGTGATTATGTATCCGCGTGAAGTATTTGGCAGAGGAAGTCTCTAATGTGCAGGCTAGGACTTATTGCAGGAGAAAGTGGAACTGCGGGTCTTGAATTGTGAATCTCCATATCGACTTGGTCATCTTCTTGCTGGGTGCCACCAACTACCATGCTTAATTACAAGATTCCCCTCCTCCTAAGAACCATCAGGGCTCCCTCAAGGGGTGCTCCAATGATATTCCATTCTTGGATAGGTTTTCTATGAGATTTTAGGGGATCCCTCTCGTTTTTCATTTCTTCTCGCCTATTTTTTCTCTTATCCCACTCTAAGTTTTCTATGTTCGTTCAAGATTTGTGGGTCCATTTTCAACGTCTGGACTTCACACTTGAATCAGTTACCTTCCTCCCGACTTCTGACATTTTCAACTTGAGTGTTCTTATACTTTAACTTTTACTTTATACCATCTCACAAATCATCCAACCTCCCAACACCAACCTAACTAACTCACGGTCGATGGTGTTCATCATTTATTTTAAGCTCATTTCTTTAAGAAGTATTCCCAAGCTACTCTAGTGTCATTGCAGTTAGATTCCAAGAATTGTTCCCACTCGTCTTGTCTCTCTTTCCAGTTAGAGTTTGGAGGATAATTTTTCAAGAGGGATAGATATTCAATGATGTTTCCCGGTCCTTTATCTAAGAGAAACTTGTGAAGTAACAACGGGATGGTGCAAATAAATATGTCATGAAGTTATGTATAAAATTTATTCTTGAAGGTTTGGAATGACTCTTTATATTTGATTTCTTATTCTTTAATTTAGTCTTGTACGATCCTATCGAACCACTTGTTTAGGTTTTCCTTCCGTCGTTTATGATTTTATGCATTAACTTCTCATTGGGAGTTAGTCTGTGCATTAGCTTGACTGAGATAATTGTAAAGTGCCTCTAGAATTGCTTCCAGAAATCATTCATACATCTCCAACAAGAACTGAGTGTGAGCTTATGCAAGTGTCAGTCAATTTCTTCTTGCATAGTTTCAAATATAGTTGGTAATCTTAAGTTCTCACCATTCATGTATGTATTCCAAAGTTAACATCTATGTGCCTTCGATATGCATGCCCGAGTTCAGAACTACTGAAAACAGAGCCAATGTTGTAGTCTGATAGGATGTATGAGATAGTTACCGATAGATCCTTACATAGAGAAACAAATATTATAACATCATATAGAAGAGCACATAGTCATATAGACAAACATACACAAGAGGTGAGAGAACCATCAAATCCTTTTATTATACTCATAACAATCACTTCTTCTTCTTACATTCCATTATATATATATGATATTATGTTACCAGTCGGTTACATTCTTTAACTGTTGGGTTGGTTGACTCTAACTATCTATTCGACTGCCTTCCTAACCGATTACTCCAGTTGACTGGCAGGTCTAGTTGACAGAGCCGACTAACCCCTTCATTATATTAATTGGACAGAGATGGGAAAAATTATTTTGGGATGATTTTGGATAAGCCTAGAAACACAGGTTTGTTGGAGGTATGTGTGAGGCATAATCAAAATCAAGGAAGTTTGTGGGAAGATGAAGAGTCTACAAAAACAAAGAGGCGGATTCTACATAAATGAAGAGATGATGATTCTATGGTTGGATGTACATTTGAGGTGAACCACAAGTGATTGTGGAGATGGTTGCGACAGAGATTCTTGGTGACAATATGTGTATGACTATCTTGGTGAGGTGAGGAAAGTCATTTGACTCCGCCCTGTTGTAAATCGAGCTGGTAGTGCTCATGTTGTAACTAATTCACAATAATAAAGACTTTGACGGTTATTAGTCACGGTTTGTGTCACCTACACTATATCTGTGTTTGTCTTTCGTTTGTTCAAAACTTATCTTGGTTTGGATGTATGCTTGTAAATGACTAAGAGTTAAAGAAGTTAATGAATGTTTAAGTATACAAGAGTTGCACTAGAGTAGGAGTGTGACTCGTCGATAGCTTAGAACGAAGTATGGGTATTCTCTAGGTGAAGAGGCGTAGTCTCAATGAAGTATCCTTGGTGTTTCCAAGCATCCAAGTGAGAAATGGTGTGGTGTCGCATGCCCTCAAGAGGTGTAGATCATAAGTCACACTATAGGGACGTGACAGATGCCAGTATCAGAGAAAATCCGTTGTTGATTTTGGAGAAAAGTTAGGAAGAAACTATTCACCACTATATCCATGATATATCATATCAAAGCAGTTTCGTGATCTTCACCACTTTTGTAGTCAAAATAGTTGTGGTGGGGCACACTTGTTGAGGAAGAATTTCATTGCAAAGGAAGTTCAATGGGAACGTTTGCAGACTTGGTGAATGGTTTGATGTAGCAAACTTGTTCATGGAAGACTTTGCATCCAACTAATGAAAAAGGCTCAGTTAATGGCGTGATGAGAAGGTTGAGTTGGGAGCAGACCTTGTGCAAACCGAGAGAAGAGTTTGTAGTGAAACAAAGCACTTAGACAAGGTGGGTGATTGTAGCACTCATCACAGAGTTCATCACATAACTTGTCACGGAATTGATCGTAGAGGAATACTTGGTTGGTTTGATTTGTGATGAAATTCAATGCAAAAACCTATTGTGCACACCTTAGAGAGACCAGGCGCAAAGTTCGTTGGGTAACCTGAGAACTTGGAAAAGGATGTTGAATGAAGGATTTGTTTCATGGATTATCATAGAGATAACCGTAAAATTGAACATAGAAGTGAAACACAGAGGGTGATCGAAAAAGAAACTACAAATAAGAGCAGTTTTGGGTTGCAGCGAGGTGAAGCACTTGGGTGCATTGGATGACCTGGGGAAACCTAAAGCCACTCTGCAGCAGGCAGTTGATTGGGCATGTTTCTATCATGATGTCTTCATGTCTTTCTTCACCAAGAACAACAATTGATTAAAGTTGGGTTGTTTTATATTGATTGCAACCTTCAAACGAGGTGACTCTTTGTAGAGTCACAACAGTATGTTAGCAACAATATGGTTTGAAAATAGGGAGGTGGATGCATGGTGCCTTGAAGAAGAAGCAATGAAGGTGCATATATGGAAAGACATTGGAGATGAGTTCATCTAGTTGCATGTGAAGTTTTGGACTTAGACGGATTTCTAAAGTGGACGAATGGGCTCAGCCTTGTATCACATCTGATGATGATTGAGGGTAGTTCATATGGAGTGTTGGTTTCTTGGGAAAGCGAAGGTCCAAGGAAACAGACCTAGAAAATTATTGCAACAAAGGATGTCGTTGAGAAATGTATGGTTGATTTGAGTTCTTACATTTTCCAAGTGTTGCAATGATTTATTTAAAGGGAAGTTAAATGACTTGGTGGTTCAAGTGCATTTTGTTTCTATTGTGAGAACCGACATACTTGAGGGTGACTCAAGTTGTGCAAATTCAAAGAAGTCTCACAACAGTTTGGGACTCCTTAGTTGGACGAATGCATGGAGAGCTTAGGAAGACCTTCTTAGATGATTCTTATGGTGGACTTGGGAAGATTTGGATGCAGTCATGGAGGTAGCTTGAGGAAGATGCCTAACTCTTTGATGAGGTGTAGTGGGCAGGTCATTGTGGTGGTGAGTTTTGAAGTCTGGACATGCCAAGTTGAGAGGATGTTTGAGGATCCTTGGTGTTTGGTGCCTTAACAAAAAATTTTGAGTTAGGTGGTGACTTGACGAGTCACAACGATAGTTCTAGAGTTTGGACGCTTACAATGGGTGCAAGGCAGTTTTTTTCTAGGAGACAAATGGAGTCAGCAAAGGAGTTGACCAATAATTATTGAAAGTAAACCAAAATGGGAAGAACGTAGACCAAGTAAATTGGGTGGTGTTTTCTCTCCTTTGGTATGGCACATTGGATGAGGTAGAGCCTTGGTGAATTGTTGATGAGTGAGTGATGACTCAAAGATCCAATTGGGGTCGTTGGTTAGAGTTAGAAGAGTATTGGTTCGAACTTGCCTAAGGAATGGAATTTCTTTAAGGTGACTCATTCTACCTAGAGCACTTTGGACAGTTTGTTGGGATGTTTGGGGAGTGTAGACACGTTGGCCACACTCATCGTAGATGTTGAGTTACATTGATATGACTTTGATGAAGGAGGTGAGATGGGGACTTTCCTTCATTTGGAGGATTATGCAGACATGAATATTGCATCATGAAGAGATTATTTGGACTTGTGTGTTTCTCTTTCTTTGGGAAACATGGTTGAGGGTGAAGCTTAACAATCCTAAGGCATTGAGAGGTACACGCAATAGTATGATCGGGTGATGAAGCAGTGAGGAAAAGTCAGTGTGGATGTGCAGTTCTTGGGGTAGATTAGATAATTGTTCCATGAGGTGGACAATGGAATCAAGTTGTTGCAGATGAATTCTCTTTGGTGTGGCTTCATAGTGTATCAAGGTGAGGGACGACCTTGCCTTGATCTGAGATTGTTGCATAGATGGACCAAATTGTGGAAGGAAATCAAATTACAAATGCAATAGTAGGTTTCAAGTGCAACAATTAGACATTGTGCAGGACTTCCTTGATGAAGATTGGATGATTCCAGTAGCGATGAGGCAAGGATGGAGAGTTTCCTTATTCTTTGGAGTTGGAAAAAGTGATAGAGATGCGATAGAAAAGACTATGTTCGTGCATGAGGAAGTGCATTCTCATGAGTTGGACACAATGATTGGACTAACTACCCAATCAGTCCCAGGCATGGGGGAATTCAGTTTGCGGAGACATGGAAGAGTTGGTTGAAGTATGGGCACAACAACAAGATCATTAGAGTTCAACGCTTACACAAAATTTTGAAGTGAAGAGTGCGACAGTCAGTTGTAGCATATAGCGCCAACAACGACAGAACCGAACAACAACAAGGCAACAACATTGCAATGAGGGAGTGTAGCAAAGTTGGGTGAAGTGATCGCATTGAATTAGGCAATAGATTATGCAAATTTGGGTGCAATACATTTTGGTTTGTGGAAACTCGAGGTTTCCACTTTGGTAGAAATTTGTGGTTTCCATTTGACACGAAACTTGGGGTTTCCAACAGACTTAATTGCAGTGGAGGCACAAGTTTGGGTAGAGACTTGGAGATTGCAAATTTTGTGGATGTTGTCGAGGATGACAACTACTTGAGGTGGGGGAGGATGTAAGGCCTTGGGATCTTAGCTCAAACGCGTGCACTTCCACCACAGTCTGAATCAGGCATGTAGGATGCTCGATGAAAATGAGATGGAAGTCTTCATATAGAGGAGAGTTGGGGTTCCTTGGACGTGCAACGTGCCAAGGGGAGACTCCAAAAAAGGTCCTTTGCGACACAAATCAAATAACAGGCAATTTGATGAAGATTTTAAGGCAAGACTTGGGTGCTCCATTAATGAAGGAAAATTGGCTAAGGCATGGGTGGCACACTTATGAGAGTCGAGACGACTCACCTAAGGGGCACGTGCACCCAAGATGACGATTTGGTTCGATAGATGGGGTGTGCCGACATGATGAGCGCACCAAGGTTGGGTGTGTCGGTCCCAAGGGGCACGATGGTTGAGCAGCACATGAGTTTGTTTTGGCGACTAGGTCTGCGAAGGGGCATGACAATTCGTTTGGGTGACTGAGTCCGTGAATGGGCATGAAGATTTGTTTGGAAATCGGTTAGCGAAGGGGTGCGACACCCCCAAAGGATGCGATGGTTTACGATGGTGACCTTTGGAGAACCTATAAGAGAACAAGGGTGCACAACCAAGGAAGGAAATTTTTGGCAAGATAAAGGAGAGCAACAGCTCTACGATTCTGAGGTAGACGAAGAGGGTGAGCTCCCTCAAGGAGCCAAGTCACTCCACTTGGGACGACTTATGTTTCCTTGAGGTGGATTCATTGAACTGAGATGGGTGAGTTTCTCTTGGGGTGATTTTGGCTAAGTCTGGAAACACAGGTCTATTGGAGGCATGTGTGAGGAAGAACTGAAATAAGGGAATTCTGTGGAAATGAAGAGACATCAACTCTACGATTGGAGGTATGTCTGAGGTGCATCGTAGGTGGTTGCGGAGACGGTTGCAATAAATATTCTTGGTGATGATCTGTGTATGACTGTCTTAGTGAGGTGAGACAAATTATTTGATTCTGCCCTTTTTTAAACTGACCATATAGTGCTCATGTTGTAACTGTTTCACAATACCAAATACTTAGTCGAGTGTTAGGAACGATTTGTGCCACCCACACTATATCTGTGTTTTTCTTTTGTTTGTTCCACAGTTCTCTTGGTTTCTCATGGATGTATGCTTACAAATGACTAAGTGTTAAAGAAGTTAAGAAATGTCTAAGTATACAAGAGTTGCGCTAGAGTAGGAGTGTGACTCGTTAGTAGCCTAGAACGAAATATATGTATGATCTAGATGAAATGACGTAGTCTGAACAAAGCATCTTTGGTGTTACCAAACAACTAAGTGATAAACATTGTGGTGTCGTACACCCTCAAAAGGTGTACTATCGCAAGACACAATGTGAGAACTAAACACTACCCATAAATAATGGAACCATAAAAGAATATCAATAATGTAATCATTAATTATGTATTCAATATCTTATTGTAAATAATGAAACGTTTTAATTATATATCAAATAGTTGAATGAGAAATTTAAGTTCATAGTGATTCTTTTACATGCTCCTAACATTAAGATTGAATATTAAGATAACACAATTTTAAAGCACCAAGTCCTTTTAAATTGGGAACTACCTATGAATAATGAAATCCATAAAAGAAAAACAATAATGAAATCCATAAAAGAAAAACAATAATGAAAGCATTAATTTACTAAATAACTTGTTGTAAATAAAAAAAAAAAATCAATAATAAAATGATTTAATTTGTATTAAATAGATTAATATGAAATATAAGTTGATAATTAATCTCTAACATGTTATGAATCATGAACCCTTTAACCTACTCCCAATAGCATAATTACACTAAATACTTAAAAAATAAAATAAAAAAAATTAGCTATTATGAAGTATTATACGACAATCACTAAAAGGTACTTATTACCCATTATATGTTCTGTTAAATTGAGGATTGTTCATGAATAATGGCAACAATAAATGATGATTAACCATGTAAATAAGGGAAGGGGATCAATAATGGAGCTATTAATTATATATTAAATAGTTTAATGAAAAAGTTAAGTGGAATTTAATTTGGTACATGCGCTCAACCATCAAGGTGTACCGTGGAGTCCCACTTGTGCTTAGATTGTGACAGGTCGTACCACATCCCTATTGCCTCATGTGTTTTGATCTTTGTGTACGTAATATATTTATTTATTTCACCATACATTCTTTTATTCCATTTCATCTCCAACATGACCCTTCCTGTATGTCACCTGAGCTTTTTGGCTGATAAACGCCCACGGTACTACAGTGAATAATCTTATCATTTATGATGAATGCAATCAAATTGACGGCGGCATCGTTAAGCTGTACAATATAACAATAAAAATACCAGCGGTATGGACGGCCGCAGATTTAAGCTTTCCAATATATCAATACAAATACCGGCGGTATGGACGGCGGCAGCGTTAAGCTGTCCAATATATCAATACAAATACGGGCAGTATTGATAGTTTAATGGTACGAATTCGAATTATAGCCGGCAACAATAACAAGAAAGGTGATATGCAAGTTTCCTGATATGATATGATCGAGTTGTAGCTGGCAACAATAACAAGAAAGGTGATATGGAGAATAAGAGTTCACTACAGCAGAATTGTGGCCCAAGCCCCTCTCCAACGGCCACATACTATTCTGAAGAAAAGCCAAAACACAATAAGCAGATGGTATGTGGGCAAAGCTCCAAAAAATTGTGTACTGAAGACAATGCTACCTCTGCCTTTTTCCAACGCTATGACCACTCTAGGGTGCCCATCTGCCCATACTTTACAAGTCATGAAGAATGTCCCAATGACCGGCCTTGCTTCTACAACCAAGCCAATGAAGTTGGCAAGGAGTGCTTGATGTGAGTACCATATATATATATATATAGAATATCAAGGTTCAATCTATACAAGTTATTAGAGTTCTCTACATTAAAAGTTTCGTTGCATTTTGGTTAGTTTGGAAATTTCTACATTAAAAGTTTCGTTGCATTTTGGTTAGTTTGGAAATTCTTGAGGAGGTCATTATGTTTGTTTAAATGCAGGTATAACTTTGGTTTTTGTCCCAATGGACCTAATTGTGGTTACAAGCATACGAAGCTTCCTGGTCCACCACCTCCTGTGGAAGAGGTTTTAGAGATCATTAAAAGGGAGAAAGCATTCAGTAATAAATCCAAATACAGACAAACTATTAGGAAGCTTCACTCCTCCACTTCAAGTTTACCACAAGGAACTTCAAGGTTTCCAACATTTGCATTCTCTAACTTACTGTGTTAATTTGTTTGGTCCAAGGTGAACTCTTATTAATAATGCACATGTTCCATGTCCATATGTAACATTATCCATTTATATTTCCACTCTTTCTTTATACAAATGCAGTTATTTTGTTGTCAAGAGCAACAACCTAGAAAATTTGCAACTCTCTGTTGAACGAGGAATGTGGGCAACTCAACCAAGAAATGAGAGCATTCTTGATGAAGCTTTTCATCGATTTGATAACGTTCTTCTTATATTCTCTGTGAACCAAGCCCATCATTTTCATGTAAGTACTTTATGAGTGATATGGAGGTCGCTTTGCTACATCTTTTAAGCATTTAACAATTCTGCTTTTGAAACTTAGTTCATATATATTCCAATGCCTATATTCATTTGTAGGGATGTGCAACAATGGCGTCTAAAATAGGCGGTGTCGATAGCCAAGCCAGATGGAACGATGGGCATGGTCGTTATATAAATTTTGGCAAAAACTTCGGCGTAAAATGGCTGAAGGTTAGCATTATACTATTTATTCTATTCCTATTTTCGAGATGTTCTGCTATCTGCACATTTTATTGTCAACTTTTCCAATCCATCATCTAATATTCATTCCTGTGTGGAAGAAGTTAACGCCAATCATTCCTGGAAATAAATAATATGCAGTGGATTGCTGAATATAAACACAATCTTACCATTTTTAATATAATTTGAAAGGCAGGCTTTTATAACAAAAAGCTTTCTCAGAAAGTTCTATTATAAATTCCAATCCAAAACTCATACCAGATTTAGGAGTCGAATAAAAGTTTACCCTAAATTGAAGGCCGCTCCGTTTTTTTTTCAACCAGTGTAACTTTAAAAGACCGGCAGCCAAGGTCGACGCATTATCTCAAGTGTCCATTATCTTTCCTTTGAGAAGTGTTGATTAGTATTTTTGAAAATGGTCTAACAAAGTATACAACACAAGTTTGATTTGAGATTCTTTTATATAAATTAAAAATATTGAATTATTGTCTCACAAATTAAATTTAATTAATTG
>JASDQU010244913.1:128929-139385 GCA_032191745.1 Picea mariana
TGCATGTTTTGTTTTTTGGATGAATATGGTACTTTTGTATGTTTTATTTACAGTGAAAAGAAAAATTCTCACAATGTTTTAAGACTTCATTTTAAATAAATATATCAAAAGTATCCAAAAAAATTATTGTTCATTTTTCCATGAAAATAAAAAAGATTACAATATACCAGACTCTTCATAAAGCTTATCTTCAACACTCTCCCTTAAGCTTGACTTCCCTAAATTGATAATATCACAATGACGTATGGCTACAAAGAAACTTTAGGATTGCAAGACTTTAGTGATAGCTAAGGTATCATTCAAGTGTTTTTTGAAGTCGATGACTCCCATACCTTCTCTTAGTTGCTCAAAATTCTCCTTCAACAATGCTTTTGTGAATATATCTGTAAGTTGCTCCTTTGAATTGCAAAATTCCAAATTTATTAGTATCAACCAATTCTCTTATGAAATGGTATGTTATGGCTATGTGTTTGACGTGTCTATGAAATATTGGATTATATGATAGAGCTATAGAGAATTGATTATCACAGAATATTGTTGTTCCCTCTTGTTGATCCTGATTCAAATCTAATAGTATCATTCTTAACCATACATCATGTCAAGCTATTGCATTTTCTGCCACATACTCTGCTTCTGTTGTGGAAAGTGACAATAGGTTATTTCTTTGAAGCTCATGAAATAGCTCTTGACCCAATTTGGAACACATATCTGTATGTTCTCTTTCAATCATTTATATTTCCTCCCCAATCATTGTTAGTGTACCCAACTAACTCTAATTTTTGTGCTGCAATATCTTTCCTTCTTGCAAGTGTGTTTCTTTTGGAGTCTCCATAAACCTGGAGATTAGATCGACTACATACATGATATCAAGTCTTGTTGTTGTTATATACATAAGGCTTCCAACCATACTTTTATAAATTGTTGGATCCACATTTCTACCGCAATCATCTTCACTTAGTTTCAAACTTGTTGGTGTTGGTGTTAGCATTGGATTGTTATTCAACATCCTAAGTATCTTCAATATATTTTTTTCATATTTGATTTGAGATATGAAGATACCTTCATTTTTTTTTTAACCTAAATACCAAGAAAATATCTAAATAAGCCCATATCTTTCATTTCAAATTATTTATTCATTGTTGTTCCAAATTCTTCTATGGACAAATTGACATTTCATGTAAAAACCAGATCATCTACATATAATAAAATAATTATGATTTCATCTTGATTGTTGACTTTGATGTAAAATGTTGGCTCGCAACTATTGCTCAACAAATATGAGTCAATGTGGATATACCAAGCCATATATGCTTGCTTGAGCCCATACAATTCTTTCTTCAACTTACACACTTTCTTCTCAAGTCCCAAAGTTTCAAAACATGGGGGTTGTTCAACATACACTTCTTCTTTTGACACTTTATTGAGAAAAGATGATTTCACATCCATTTGATGGACTTTACATTTTTGTTGAGCTGTTATTGTCAAGACAACTCATATTGTTTCCATCATTGCTACAAGAGAAATGGTTTCATTACAATCTCTCCCATATTGTTGTTAAAACCCTTTGACCACAAGTCATTCTTTGTATCTTTCAATTATGCCTTCTACATCATTCTTGGTTTTATAAACCCACTTCACACTAATAGCTTATTTTCCTTCTAGAAGGTTTACTAGCTCCCATGTCTCATTTTTCTCAATTTCTTGCATTTCTTTATCCACAGAATCACACCATTTTCTTTATTTTACAGAATCACAATACCTTGAAGATGATGGATTGATTCTTTCTGTTGTGCTAGGATTACCTAATGGAGGAGTTTCTGAGGGGAAAACTTGAGAACTTGTTGATGGAAGTGTCACTTGGGTGACACTTTTTGCTCCATGTTGAATGCCAATGCTTTGAGGTATCACCATGGTAATACCTTGTGTGCCATTTGATAACTCCATGGGAGGAATTGTTGCCCCAACATTTTGTGTTGTTCCTTGCTAATAATTCCATGCTTCATCTTCAAGAAAGATCACGTCTATGATGATTATTAGATCCTTTGTTTTATGATTGTATAGTTTGTATGCCTTTGACTACTCACTATATCCAATAAAAATATGTTTTTCTCATCTATCATATCATTTATGTCTTCTTTCCTTGGGTATATGTGCAAATGTCACACAACCAAAAAATCTCAAGTGTTGAACACTAGGATTTTTTTTGCTCCATTCCTCTTGTGGAATCATGTTATGAACACTTTTCGTGGGACATCTATTCAATAAATAAATTGGAGTTGCTACTACTTCACCTCAAAATTCATTTAACAATCCTTTAACATGCTCCTAGCCATTTCTTGAATGGTTAAATATTTTTCCTTTCTACTACAACATTATGTTGTGGTGTATGCCTTGTTGTAAATTTCTTCTTGATTCCATGTTCTTTGCAAAATTTTAGAAAATCATTTGATATGTATTATCCTCCTCTATCAGTTCTTAGGACCTTAATTGCTTGAAGATCTCAAAGGCCTCAGATATATACTTTAAAAAATAGACCCATGTTTTTCTATTGAAATCATCTACGAATGGTATAAGATATTGACATTTGCCAAGAGAGGGGGTTTGCATAGGACAAGATAGATTTGAATGAATCAACTCAACTGAAGCTCTTGCTCTCCACGATTTACCAGAGGGAAAAACATTTCTATGTTGTTTTTTCCAAAATGCAGCCCTCACATATTTTAGTAGGTTATTCAACCAAAGGTAGTCCTCTTATCATCTTCTTTTTATACAACAAATTCATCCTACTGAAGCTCAAATGACCATATCTCAATTGAAAATTCATTATTTATGGTTAAATGAAACATTATGTTGTTTCTCATAGTTGACTATCATTGTCATTTCTATAAAAAAAATATGCATTCTTCATTGTCAAACATAACCCTATATCCCTTTTGAACTAATTGTCCAACACTGATGAGGTTATGTTTTAAATCAGAGACATAGTATACATCTTGGATTTGTTTAATGTCACCTCACTTGGTACAAATGGAGATGCATCATTTACACATGACTTACACTTTGTTATTATTTATCATTACCATTTTCACGAGTCTAACATTTTTACAATAATGAAATTGGACATTAGATTTGTAATACCTTTGTGAAAATCTTCCATGTGAATTACTATTGCTCCTTCATCTTCCACGTGCTTCTGAAAAATGGATTTGTCCTCTTTCATGGTTGGTGTTGAAACTTCATGATCTATCTCTTCCTCTAACAGAAACGTGAGATCTAAAAGCTTACTTATAAGATACACTAGTTGATCTATTAGTCTTTCTTCATGGATTTGCAAGGAACCCAATAAGCTCATAAGACAAAATTGAGTTAAATGACTCTTCTATCGCTACAACAATAGGATAAAATCTAGGAGGAAGATTTCTCAAGGTTTTTTCTATGACTCTTTGATCCTCAAGAGTGTCTCCATTAGTTCTAATTTGGTTAACCAAGCTCATAGTGCAAGTAAATGAATCATTCACCTACCCAAACTCCTCTACTTGTAAAATTTCAATATCTTTTTTTAACAATTGTAACTTGACAAGATTTACCTTGCTAATGCCTTGGTATGCATTTTGCAAAGTCTCCCATGCTGACTTGGATTTTGTAGTTGTTGCTATCCTTGGAAAAATGGAGTCTCCCATAGTTGTTTGTATAAAGTACAGAGTCTTGATATCCTTCTTTGTGTTCTCCTTCAATATCCTTCTTTGTGTTCTCCTTCAATAAGTTCTTCTCAACTTGAGTGAGTGCATTGAATGCAACATGGTCTGTAGAATTAGAGAAGTCATCTTCAACAAGCTCCCACAACTCTTGAGAGCAGAAAATAGCCTTCATCTTAATGCACCAAATATCATAATTTTTTCCATCAAATTGTGGTATTTGTTGCCACATGTTGCTGCTACTAGCCATCTCAAAGAACCACAAGACAAACACCAAAAGAAAACCTGCTCTAATATCAATATGTTGGACAAGAAATAGAGTATGTGCAAATAACGTAGTGAAAAACAGAGTATAAAATATATATATATGCAAGAAAACATACATTTATATTGCAAACTGAAATCTTTTACAATCAGTGTTGTTGCACTTCCTATTCTTCCTCTGTTTAGTAATTATGTCTTACCTTACAAAAATGACTGCAAGGCTTCTATTCAAAATACATACCCAACTCCCAGGCTTTGAGGCTTTGATAACACGACCACGTATAACAAGAATACATACTCAACTAATTGCTGATTCTCCAACCATAAAAAAAAAAATAACATAATAACATGTGTAATTTTATAAGGAAAAAATCTTTAGTCAATTTGTTGAACCAAGTAGAGTGATAGATTCAGCATTGCTTCAAAACGAGTATTGAGTTTTGTGTTTATGGCCTATTAAAGAAGAATGAGTTTGCTTTTGCTTGAAGTATCAACCTCTTTCATCTAAGCCTTGTATTCAATCTGTAAATCTAAATATATGAGTGTTTTTCAACATACAATTTGGCCATTTTTTCAATGTAATCAATGTACCAAAATAATAAGAATGTGTCTTTAGTTAGATCGTAGCAAACCTAAACCTTAACATGGCAGAGGATATGCAATCTGTAAATCTAAATATATGAGTGTTTTTCAACATACAATTTGGCCATTTTTTCAATGAAATCAATGTACCAAAATAATAAGAATGTGTCTTTAGTCAGATCGTAGCAAACCTAAACCTTAACATGGCAGAGGATATGCTTTAGACATGAATAAACATGTTGCTGGTAGTTTGTTAGAGAACTGGTAGTAAGAGTCCAGTCTGGGAGTTGGCATTAGGAGTCCAGCTATTAGATAGCTGATAGTATTAATCCCAGTTTAATAAATAGAACAAGATCAAAATTTGTGAGAATCTGTTGATCCTTGTTAGAGAACTGGTAGTAAGAGTCCAGTCTGGGAGGTGGCATTAGGAGTCCAGCTATTAGATAGCTGATAGTATTAATTTCAGTTTAATAAATAGAACAAGATCCAAATTTGTGAGAATCTGTTGATCCTTGTTAGAGAACTGGTAGTAAGAGTCCAGTCTGGGAGSTGGCATTAGGAGTCCAGCTATWAGATAGCTGATAGTATTAATTCCAGTTTAATAAATAGAGCAAGATCCAAATTTGTGAGAATCTGTTGATCCTTGTTAGAGAACTGGTAGTAAGAGTCCAGTCTGGGAGCTGGCATTAGAAGTCCAGCTATTAGATAGCTGATAGTATTAATTTCAGTTTAATAAATAGAACAAGAYCCAAATTTGTGAGAAYCTGTTGATYCTCATACAGCCCACTTAAAAAATGTAATYTTCTAAAATTTTGTAATGTACAGAATTAATAAGAATGGTGTCTTTAGTTGRTKYCCATGCCATAGGATATGATCAATAGAAAGTTTCATATTTAAGGGTTGATCGATTGAAKTTAAACTTTTCTTCTTTCTGCTCAGCTAGTGGGATGTTAGACTGTTTATAACCTGTACATATTGCTCTTGGATTGTGTGCAGCAATGCGAGTTACCCTTTCAAAAAACCCGGCATTTGACCAATCCATTCAATAGCAACTTACCTGTACAGGTGTTTATATCTTCACTCTGCAATAGAGCTCTAATAGTATTCAAGGATTACTAACTACAGATTACTTAATGATTACTTACGAAACGTGTTTTCGTTGTACAGATTAGCCGAGATTGCCAGGAATTAGAGCCTTCCATTGGAGAGGGGTTGGTTTCACTGCTCTTTCTTGAGGAAGATGTAGATTTTATGATAGGGTAGTGCTGTTTGTGATCAATCCAACTCCATAAATGGATCAATTTCGAAGCCCGGTTGTTACCATCAAAGCGATTACTGGGATAAACGTTTTTGCTGTTTCGGCCGTTACACATGTTGTTCTTTGTTTTCTTATAAACGTTCTTAGTATTTGGCCATTTCACATGTTGTTTTTTGTTTTACAAAAAGAGGAAGTTGGAGTAACCTAGAATCCATGTAAATGAGATTCAATTTAATTAGTTTTACAAAACTACATCGACGGCATTCTGTTGAAACTGCAGTTTTGGGCTTATGCAAACATATTTATTACAGTGACGTTTGGCTATATGGTTTTGGTACGTGGAGTTTGAAGAATCATGTCAAAATATTTTACAAGATTGTTATGTGATTTTACATTATTATAAATGAATTCAGCAATTCTATATTTCTATTCTAATCATTTTAATTTTAATTTTAATTTTTTAATTAAATTAATATTTTTTATTAAAAATATATAAATAATAATAAAATATAAATATAAGAGTGTTCACTATGATAGGTTTTTTTTAATGTGGTAAAACAATGAATGTTGAAAAATTAAAATGGAAGTTGAAAATATATATTATTTTATTTAGTTAATAATTTAATTAAATATATTATATAGTTTAATATATATTTTTAATAGTTGTTTTTTTAATTTTATTATTATTTTAATAGGCATTTTCTATAGCATGCTGATTTAAGAGTTAAATATGCCACTTGCATGAATTGAATTTAGGTGGGGAAATCACTCCTCACACAAACCATTTGGATTAAATTCAATTCACAATAATTTCAATAATTTTATATGTTACATTATTAAAAAATAATTTGTTTTTTTTTAATGAAATGTTATTTTACATTATTTGAACAAATAAAATGATTTAACACAATAAATGAATATTATTAATTTCATTTTGTAACTATTTATTAGTTCATATTTACCTTAGTTTAATTATAAATTAAATAAAACAAACATTTGATTCAATTCTATTTAATTAATCATATGGTTGATTTTGTCTATTTATAATTTTACTTTTAATATAGTTTTAACCTAAAATTGTTGCATTGTTTATTGTAAATGTCAAAAATAAAAATAAAATTTACAAAATAAAAAAAATATGTTAAAATTAATATTAAAAATTGAATATTTATAAAAATTAGATAAATAAATTAATGGTTCATCATTAATAATTATAAATGATTTTTAGTCGTTATTTTAGCATTTGTATAGAATAAAATTCTCTTATAAGTATGATAGAATAAAACTAGATCATAATTAATATATGTGTTTGATATTTGTTTTATGTTAGAGTAGTTTACTTAATCCACTTAAAGAGGTCAAAGTGTTCATATGCTTTTTAGTGAAGAAGTGTTTAAAACATACCAATGGGAGCATGCACTGAGTACAAATCCTTATGGGAATATAATATCTTTCATACCTATAGCTGGAAGTAGTGGAACTCAAAGCCCCAGTCCTGTGTGTCTTTGTAATCCTCCAAGAAGGAATTGAGGAGGTATGGGGCCCAGCTCATCGAGCTCCCCTTTGCACATTACACAACGACGACGACCAAACCAACCGATACTTTCTCTTTTCGGCACTTGTGAATTAGTTTTCACCCGAGGAGTCTGGTAGAAAACCTTGTCGCATGATCATTGATGTCATTGATCCTGATTCCCTTGTTTCCTTGTTATGCGCCATACTTATCCTTGATCTCATCTGAGATGGCCTTCGCTCGTGTTTTGTCCTCCAAGTACTTGTTGGTTGCTTATCTGAGTTATACCTTTAACATGATTGACCTAGGTTCAGGTCTACTAGGGTTCCAACAAAGCCTCTAAAACTATCGACCCTCCTGGTAAACAAGAAGGAAACACAGTACACAGAGTGCACTGCACAGTCTCACCCAAGATAGTCTTAATGGGTTACTGCAATACTCAAGTGTTTGCATTCCAGGATTAAATGGAGATATGTGAGTCTGCGTTGTGAATTCTATTTAGTTTATTAAGCAGTATTATGTAATTCACCGATCTTAGTTATCCTGTTGTTCCTTATGCATGCATATAAATCAAGAGATCTAACTACTTCATAAAAGAATTTTTATACGATTTAACCATTAACAACAAATATATAACCAATAATCATTCCACACAACACATGAATTACCGTGGTTCACCCCCTCCTGGGCTACGTCCACAAAGATTTGGCTCTAAGGCTCTTTTATTATAGCTCTATCATGCATGGCACCGTGCTCACTACACTCTGTTCATACATTCATCAACTAGACTCCACGACCTTTATAAGGCTGACTAGATCGCATTAGGCTCCCCGGTCTGTGATCTAACCCTCAAGGTTTAGTCACTTTTCCCTCCCACAGATCAACAACATACAAAAGAGTATCGGATCATATTTGTGTCACAAACCTGTTACTCGATCTCATGCGAGTACCTCATGACAATCATATAAGACATCGACCCCCCCTAGACCTCCTAGGTGTCTATTTATATCTATTCTTGGCTCATCGGCTGTTACATTCTCTTACCAAAACCCTAACCTAATTAGGTCTTCTTTCCTGCTGGCCTTGCGCATTTTTCTCCTCTGCATGCATACTTTCCATTGCTGTTTTTCTACCAGTTGTCTTTCTTTCCCTTATTCTTGCATGCGTGCCTTGCATGATTTTCTGCCAACTGTCTCGCCTCCACGTCGGGACTTTTCCCCAAAATGGGCATGTGCCCAACACGCCCCCAACACTGATATCGTGACTCGTCCCAAGTCATTTCTTAACTTATTCCATTGTCACTGCTTGCCTCCTACTTCAGACACTTCCTACTGTAGTGTGTCATACATCCCTGTTATGTGCTGGCACTGATGTTAACCTGACTAGTCTTGTCAGCCATACTGGTGACCACCTTCTCCATGATGGGAGACTATAAAATCTCTCCTCCCTCGGCCTCGATCTGCTCAATGCTCTTCTTCATTGTGTCGCTCTCCATGACCAGTTGCTCCGCCTTTTCTTGCAGGTGCTCCAAAAAATCCTTTCTAGCTATCTACTATGCTCGCAACGCTTTCTCTTCCAACTATAGAGACTTTATTTCAATGGCGGTCTTGATCTTCTCCAACAATGACACTGTTTTCTATCGCTGCTTCACTTCCTCCATTGTTGTGTGGATGTTGGCATCCTTCTCTTGTAGCTCCTAGAGGCTCTCATCCTCTAGTAGGTGAGTCCAAAGTTGCGCGCTCTTCTCTAACAATGTCGTGACTATCTGAATACTATGGTTGACGCCCTCCGCAGCTACGGTCACCTCCTATTCTCGCTGTGCTCTGAATTCTAGAGGAGTAGTGGGTGTGACACACTCCTCCAACTCTTTGATTTTCTCCTTGTATTCCTGGATAGTTTGCTCTATCCTGCGCAACTTCTCTTCCGATGACCTTGCCTCGTTACGTGTGCTTTCGGGAATTGTTTGAAACAACATGTGGATGTTTTTATCCATCTCCTCCACTTTCTGCTTCACTTTCTCTCTCTGCTACACCTCAAGGTTGAGGGATTCCTTCAGCGAGATAGTCTCTGTCTGGGCTATCTGTAAGTTTGTGGCGTCTGCTCTTTCTCTAGACTAGATCTCCTACGCGACGCTCACCTGAAGTTTGTACAACGCTTTTGATGGAATCTTGGCCAATGCCACATCCAATGTCTCAATGTATTTAATAGGTTTCTGCGTTGTTTCTTCGTCAATGACCATCATCTCCGACATGATGATGAAATTGGCATTGGGTTGTGCTGCAAACTGTACTATATTAGGCATTGGCACTCCTTCCTTAGCCTGCGTCGGTGTTTCTTTTGGTTCTTGTTCTGCCCCGATCCTTAACTGCTCTAGTGCATTTTTTACCTCTTGCACTTTATCGACGATTAAATCCCTGTGCTTCTATGCATTCTCCCATACTCCGACCAGTCTCTCCTCGACTATTGTTGCCACTGACTCCACATCGTCTGACGTTAGTGAGATATGGCTCTGTGGATTGTGGGGATTTTTATTCTTTCGTCCAACACTGGTGTGCTCCCCTGGCCGCTTCTCCTGGGTAGTTGATGGCTCAGGACTAAGGGGTCTCTGGGTATCCCCTGCAATGGTTGTCCCTGTTTCTCCGGCCTCAGGAATCTCCTTAGTTCTTGTCCCTTTCTCTTCTTCCTCAAGGATTTGGTGTGTCCCTGCACCTGTTTCTTCCGCCTCAAGGATTTCCTGGGCCCTTGCATCTATCTCTTCTGCTCACACTTCTCCCATTGAGTGTATTCATGGGTGGTTGTTTTGTGCATGGTGGAGCCTTATAGGCCCTCTTGGTGGTCTATTATGTGTGCGTAGTTTCTTATTGGTTGAGGTGCTTCCCCCCTCTTGGCCTTGGGAATTTCTCTTCTTGGTTCTTGCCCCTTTGGTTCCTGTTTTCCACAACCATCATTTTTCGAATCGTCGCGTTGTTTGACCGTCGGTCCTTTTTCCGGCGCGCTGAGATTTTTGGGCGTACAAAGTCCTTAGCCTCTATACCCTTTCCTTATGGCATAATATTCTTATTCCGATGTGCTGAATCAATGAATCATGCGCACTGACTCTTTTTTTTCTTTTCATCGCACTGATTTTCTCTCCTACGCGCGCAA
>JASDQU010244914.1:0-10228 GCA_032191745.1 Picea mariana
AGGGACTCTAGGAACTCTCAACTTCTCTAGGAGTGCTCACAATGGCATTCTCAAGTCTCTTGAGCCATTTCCTCAATAGGAAATGTCACTTACTAGCATACATCCTTCATTATAGGCCTACAACCTCATTTTCAACATAAAACTTATCCCAACAATGTTTTTCCTTAATCATAGCATGGTTGGTGCTCTTTTTCCAGCACTCATCTCTCCTCTTGCTCTCCAAAACCAACATGAAAAATTGACCCAAGAATGAACTTGAATTTCCTTTTCTTCACATGGAAGATTGACTCGCATATTTCCCAAAAAGTAGTTGTACGTATCCCATATTGTTATAAATTGGGTGAATTGACCTTTCCCACCTGTCACTCTTACATCACTTTAATAACTCTCTGATATTTCTAAGGGAATAAACATTATAATGAAATGGATGAATTATTAGGAATGGATAACCCCTTGGACCCCTCTTTATCCCCCTCTCATGTGGAATCATAGCCTCCTGTCGTTACCATCGCTCTCGTACCGTAGCCAACAATAATTATTTTTATTAATAATTTTAATGTACATTTTACATAGCTTGTCCCCTAGCCATATCAATTCATACGAGTTATCCCTATCAACCATATCGGCTCACCAACCTAATTAATATTTGCACAATTAAATTATAGTTGTGGGGATTAGAACTGGGGATATTACACCATTCTCGAATATTGGTTTGTATAGACAGTTCGTTATGCAAGCAAATGAAGCGAAGAAGCAGTTGTAGCAGTTGTTAGATCAAGTTGTGATTCGACCAAGCACCTCACTTTGTGCATCACCTATCATAATTGTACCAAAGAAGGATGTGACTTGGCAAATATGTATTGACTACATAGCATTGAATAAGATTACACTAAAGAATATGTACCCTCTACCCTAGATCGATGATATGTTAAATCAGTTGTAGCACACAAAATATTTCACCAAGTTGGAGCTCAAATTAGGATACCACTAGGTACGCATCAAGGAAGAAGACATCTAGAATATTGTCTTCAAGACAAGTCAAGGTTTGTATGGATGGTTGGCCATGCCATTTGGTTTATGTAATGCACCACCTACATTTATGAGACTAATGAATAATGTATTACATCCATATTTAGAGTCATTTGTTATAGTCTATTTGGATGATATATTGGTTTATAGAGTTACCTGGGAGGAGCACATCTCATGCAGGTGTTAGAGACTTTGAAGAAGCACTAGCTGCTAGTTAATCTAAAGGAATGTGAGTTTTCTCAACAATATTTGGTGTATTTGGGGTATGTGATTGGTGGAGGGGATCTAAAGATAGATCCCACAAATATGGAGACCATCATGAAATGACAAGTACCTGCAAATGTCACTGAAGTTAGGAGTTTTCACTACAAGGAGAACACCTTCTAATAGAGGTTTTTGTGGACGTTTTTAGTGTTACAAAATTTGAAAAAAATTTCAAAAAAACCTTTGCTGCAACCTCCTCTATTGGTTGTGAAGGTTTTAACGGATGTTCCATATAACAAAAAAAAATGGGCGAGTGGAGGTTGGAGTGGATGTTTTTTTTTTTGGTGTTTTTATTGTAAAAACACACTAGTGCACCATCAAGTCAAACGCATCGGGGCATACAAAAACCTAAAACGCACTAGAACGACATCACATAAAATGCCTCGGAATGTACATAAAACAAAAATTCAGCAGTGCACTATTACATAAATTCTTGGTGCGAACATAAACAAACATGCATCGGGCACCATTACATGAAAACACCTCGGTGCATAAATAAGATGAAAATGCGTTGATCCACCATTACATTACTGCCTCTATGCTTACATATAAAACAAACGCACCGGGCCAGTTATGGTTAATATGCCCCGTATTCCCAATTTTGTTATATGCAACTCGGGTGCACTTGCATTTTATTTATTATATGTTTCGGTGCGTATAATAGCGGATTGTGCTTGTATTTTATGTTATATGCCTTGGGGTGCTTGTATCATTAAACGCACCGAAGCTTTTAAGTTTTTTGAAGCACCGATGTTGTTATTATATTTAAATAAATGATGCATATTTATCACATGCCCACCGTGTGACTTCAAAACAATATATATTATCACACATTTTATGCACCGATGATTCTATATACTTAATATGTACCAACGCTTTAGTATTCTTAATATGAACCAATGTGTATAACCCCTTAAAAAGCACCGATGCCTATATTATTTCAGGCACCATTTTGTTAGTTCATAAGAATGCACCGATATGTATATATTTTAATTAATTGTTTTTTTAACAAATGTTTTTTATAATCATATTGTTTCTTATATTTTTGTTATTGCATTTTGATATAATGAAAACGTCAATGCCTTATCCAAGGGATTACACCTCTATTATTTGCAATAATGTAAAACATTCACATATTAACTAATCAGTTATTTGCAACAATGTAAATCATTCACATATTAATTAATCAACAATGCAACTTTTCACAACATTTGACAATGCAATAAAATAACAAACTCATTTTATTATATATGAATAAGAGACTCATGGTCATACAAAATGGGACAATGTAAAGGTCCAAAATAATCAAAATGGAACCATTATGTAATTGTTACAGTTATTGGTAACATGCCCTCATGCAATTGAGACATTTTGTCCACTACATTAAGCAAAAATATCCCTGATTTTTACAAACCGATATTACAAAACTGCATACAATTTGCAGTAACATTCAATTATATCGATCGTCATTCATCACTTGAACTATTGTCATTGCTCGAGTTGTGTGCGTCCCTCATTTCTTGATCATTTGTAGGTGATATTGTACTTTGGTTATCTAAACAGATGTTTTCTTGCTCGACTTCTCGTTGACATTCCAATTGCTCATGTTTGATCTACAAACATAGAAATAAAGTGTAATAAGTAAATCTACTTTTATAATATAGTAGAATATACATGATTGTGTAAATAAAAAAGTGTACCATATCAATGATTGATTCATAAACCATACACATCATTTCAAATCCTTGCATTATGTCGATTATCACAATATTTTTTGTTGGCTCCTCTCCATACTTTGTTTCTTACATGTTTAATACACCATGGCAAAGCATAGTTGGTATAATTAATATAAAAATTTCTTCTTGTTCCATTAATTATAAAGCAAGGGAAGTTAAACAACATAGATACTTAAAAATTGCTCAATTAAAACTCGATACTTCAACATATAATCACAACTCTTAGTTAACCCAATGTTGATCAATTGTTCAGTTGGCTCTTCTTTGTATGTTAACACCTATTAGTAGACGTACACGGATTAATGTAAATTAATTATTCAAATATAAAATTATAAGAAATATGAAAACTTAACATCGAAAACGTAATTACTCACAAACTTTATGATCAACCTTTTTTTTCCTTGTCGTCATGTCTTATGAGCTGATTGGGTTTCATTTTTATTTTTTATTTTTTATTTTTTTATCTGCAACAAAACAATTGAAAATTAATATTTAATATGATAAATAATTTCGATGTACATAAAAGAATAAATGAATGATCACATACCTCTGATGCATGTTGTTGTTGGGATGCATCCTCCTGTGATGCAATTATGTTCATTTCTTTTACCATCTCCTTGTACACTCTTTTGGACATCCCTACTATTGGATATGTGTTATATTCTTTGCATGACTAGAACTAGTGTCTATGTTGCGTTGGGCCCACAAGGGCATAAGAGGGGGGGTTGCAGGGGTTCAGGGGCAGCGCCCCCGAAACAAAATAAATTCCTCGTTTTTCATGTCCATTTTTGGGAGGTCCTTGGTTTTCGTGTTTAGTTATGGGCAGTTTTTCAACACATGGTTTTTCGCCGATGGTTTTCTATTTTTGGTTAAGGAATTAGGGTTGTTGACTAATCCACGTCATTGGATTAGGGTTTTGAATACCACTGGATCCTATATGTATATTGTATTGTAAACAACGTATGAGGTGAATGAATATAGAATATGTTGCTTTTCTCGATTTGGGTTTCCAGGAGAAAACTCTCTGTGTAATGTGTGTATTTGTCATTGTATATTTTCTATTTTTTTATTGAAAATCTATTTGCAGTAAAATATTGTACAAGGTTAAAATCTACATTTGGTATCGGATAAATTATTTGCTTTAGGGGGACGCCTTTGTGGTCAAGGGTCTGACTCAGGACTGTGATAACCCTTATTACAATGGAAGATCTGTGGTATTGATTTTTCAAATGAAAAGAAATGACAAACAGTTTGAAGATGGAGATCGAGAAGTTTAATGGAAAATTTTTTGAGTTGTGGAAGCTTAATATGGAAGATCTGTTGGTGGACAAAGATCAATGGATCACGGTGGATCCAGATACTACACCTACATGAACTTCAACAAATGATTAGAAAAATTTGGATCGGAATGTGAAGAGCACAATCTGTCTGTCTCTCATATTCAGTACTACTGAATGTGTTAGAGGAAGCTACGACCAAGGATTTATGGGATAGGTTGGGGAAGTTGTACTAGTCTAAGTCCCTAGTAAATAAACTATTCCTGATAAAGAACTTGTATAACCTCAGGATGAGAAATTGAGACTCGGTGGCAAAGCATTTGAACAACTTCAATACTATGGTAAGTCAGTTAGTATCTGTTGAGATTAAAATTTCAGATGAAGATAACTATATCAATTTATTGTGCTCTTTACCAAACTCGTGGGATAGTCTGGTTGTGGCCATAGGTAGTAATAAAATTGCCTTGAATTTTGATGAAGTGGTCTCATCCTTGTTGTCGGAGGATATTAGACAGAAGAACATGGAAGGATAGAGCACATGTGCATTATTTGCAAGAGGACGCTCCCAAGAAAGAAATAGATCTAAGTCCTCAAGTGGGAGATCTAACTCTAAGGGTAGATCTAAATATCCTAGAAATTTTGTAAAGGTATGTTGGAGATGTGGAAAAGAAGGGCACTACAAGAAGCAGTGTAGATCCAAAGTTGAGAAAAAGAAGGGATCTGAAGAATCTCCTTCTACAGAAAAAAAGATCTCCAAGGAAAAAGGGGGGGATGTGTACTTGGATTCTTCAAGCACACATGAAAATCATGAGGTATGGTTGGTTGACTCAGGTGCATCCTTTCATATGACTCTCCACAGGGAGTAGTTATGTGAATATGAAAGGTATGATGGAGGTAATGTTTTCCTTGGTGATGACTCGACAACCAGAATCATAAGACAAAGAAAATTCAAGTTGAGGCTCATATATGGAAGGATTAGAACACTACCCGATATTTTGCACATCCCAGGATTGGCCAAAAATTTGATTTCTATAAGCAAAATGGATGATACAGGGGTAAAAATAATATTTGAAAAGGAAACCCGCAGGATGGTTCAAGGAGCAATGGTGTTGTTGAAGGGAGTTCAGTTTGGAACTATGTATAAGCTGTAAGGAATAACTATTAGTTATGGATATAATAGTTCCATTGTTCTTGATATTGGAGTTGAAGAAGAAAGAACTCCTACAGTATCTAGAGAAAAGGTTATGTTGTGGCATCAAAGACTGGGGCATATCGGAGAGAAGGGTTTTCGACTGCTACACAATAAAGGTATGGTTGAAGGTATATCTAACTGCTCTCTGAATTTTTATTTCTGTGAACATTGTGTATATGGGAAGCAGAATCGAGTAAGAATCCTCTATGGTGCAACGAGGGCAGACAAAATTTTACAACTAGTGCACAGTGATGTGTTTGGACATGTGTCGGTTCCATCATTGGGAAAATATGTGTACTATGTCTCTTTTATAGATGAGTTCTCAAGGAATACTTGGATATAATTCCTCAAGAAGAAATCTGAAGTCTTTAACATGTTTAAAGAGTTTAAGGCTCTTGTTGAGAATCAAACAGAGAAAATAATTAAGGTGTTGACGATGGATAATGGTGGAAAGTTCTGCGGGAATGAATTTGAAGAATTATGTAAGAAGTGTGGTATAGAAAGGTAGAAGACTAGTCCATATACACCTCAACAAAGTGGAATTGCAGAAAGGATGAACAAGACATTGATGGAAAAAACAAGTTGCATGCTCAGTGGTGCCGAGTTAGGGAAAGAATTATGGGAAGAGGCAGTGGGTATTGCACGTAACTTGGTCAATCGATCATCCTCATCAACACTGGATGACAAGACTCCACATGAGGTATGGACTGGTAAGAAACCCTCTCTCACATATCAATGTATTTGGATGTGAGGCCTATGTTCACATTCCAAAGGAAAATAAGAGTAATCTAGATAGGAAGGATGAAAATTGTATCTTTATGGGGTATAAAGATGGTCTCAAATGGTATAATCTTTGGAACCCAGAAACCAAGAAGGTTGTGTATAGCTGAGATGTGGTATTTAGAGAAATAAAATATGTTTTCAAACCGGATGTCCTACCAAGTAAGGAAGAACCAAAGAAAATAGAGTTTGATTTAGAGGATGATGAATCAAACTCTACAGAAGAACACAAATCAGAAGAAGAAGATCATCATACTCCAGTATTGAGGAGATCGGTTCAGGAAAGAAGGAATCTGGAAAGGTATACTCCACGTGATTTTTGTTCAAATTTTGCTTTGTCTATTACTGATGATGATCCTAGAACTGTCAGGGAGGCAGTGGATTCAGAGGATGGAAAACTCTGGAAAAAGACCATGGATGAAGAAATGGAAACCTTGGATAAGAATGAGACTTGGGATCTAGTGGAGCTGTCGACTGGAAGAAATCCCATTGGCAACAAATGGGTATTTAAAAATAAGTTGAATGCAGAAGGAAAAGTGGAGAAATACAAATCTTGGTTAGTAGCAAAGGGTTATTCTCAGGTTGAGAGAATTGATTTTGGTGATATTTTTTCTCTTGATGCCAATTTAACCTCTATTAGATTTATTTTATATGTTGCTACTACATTTGATATTGAAGTAGAATAGATCGATGTGAAGACAAAATTCCTACATGGGGATCTGGAAGAAGAAATCTACATGAAGCAGCCAGAAGGATTTGTTGTGAACGAAAAAAAGGAAGTGGTATGCAAGCTGAAAAAATCCCTGTATGGTTTAAAACAGTCACCAAGGATGTGGTATCAAAAATTTGATACTTATATGTTGTGACTTGGCTTCAAAAGAAGCAAAGTGGATTACTGTGTGTATTTCAAATTAATTGGTGATCATTTGATTTATTTGGTCTTGTATGTGGATGGCATGTTTCTTATAGGAAACAAAAATGATATTATCTAGGGTGTGAAAACTCAGTTGTCCTCTAAATTTCACATGAAGTATTTTAGTGCTGCAAATTTCATTTTGGGCATGGAAATTAAAAGAGATCGGAAAAATAAGAAACTCTAGTTAAATTAGAGAAAATATGTGTAGACAATATTGCATAGGTTTAATATGCAGGAAGGTAAACCGGTCAGGGTCCCTATTCTTGTAGGTGTAAAGTTATATGTGGATCAGTGTGCCAAGACACAAGAAGAGGAGGAGGACATGTCTCATGTTCCATATGTGAGTGCGGTTGGAAATTTGTTGTATGCAATGGTATGTACTAGACCAGACATTACACATACAGTGAGAGTTTTGAGAAGGTATATGTCAAAACTAGGGAAGAAACATTGGACAACAATAAAGAGGGTTTTCAGGTATTTGCATGGCACTGCTAGATGTCAATTGTGCTACCAAGGAAGACCAATATTGGACAAAGTGTTGGACATACATGGCTTTGTGGATGCATACTTGACTGGAGATCCAGATTGTAGGAGATCTACAAGAGGGTATGTGTTTAATCTGTTTGGAGGAGAAACCATTTGGATGAGCAAAAAACAATATGTAGTGGCACTTTAAACTATAGAAGCTAAATACATGAAAGCCACTCATGCAAGCAAGGAAGCATTATGGTTACAAAGATTTTGTTCAGGTATTGGGTTGGTACAACAAGTTGTAAGGATAGATTGTGACAGTCTGACTGCAAATTGTCTAGCGAAGAACCCGACTTATCATTCAAAGACAAAGCATATTGATGTTCAATATCACTTTGTGAGAGACATGGTTGAAGAGAAAAAAGTGTTGTTGATGAAGGTGGAAACTTTGAAGAATGTTTCAGATTCATTAACAAAATATGTGAGCACCGAGAAGTTCGCTTCGTGTAGAGGATCTATGGGCATTGTTTCCCTAGATTGTTGACTATGTGACCTTGTAACCCCTTACATGAAAAAAACACAACAAGTGGGAGAATGTTAGACATGTGTTATATTATTTGCACGACTAGAACTAGTGTCTACGTTGTGTTGGGCGCGTAGGGGAGTTGCAGGGGGGCGGATCCCCCCTTCGCAGCGGTTCAGGGGCAACACCCCCGAATTTTTTTTCCTTCGTTTTTGTGTCCATTTTTGGGCGGTCCTCGGTTTTCATGTCCAATTATGGGCGGTTTTTTGGCATATGTTTTTTCGTCGATGGTTTTCTATTTCCGGTTAAGGAATTAGGGTTGTTGGCTAATCCATGTCATTGGATTATGATTTTTGATGTCGTTGGCTCCTATATGTATATTGTATTGTAAACGGTGTATGAGGTGAATGAATATAGAATATGTTGGTTTTCTCGGTTTGGGTTTCCAGGAGAAAAATATATGTGTAATGTGTTTTTTTTTCCATTGTATCTTTTCTATTCTTTTATTGAAAATCTGTTTGCAGTAGAATGTTGTACAAGGTTGAAATCTACACCTACCAACATGTATTTGATTTCCCCTCATTTGTTGCTTGGAATTTTCATAATCTTCCTGAAAAATGAAAAAACACGATAATGTTTTCTTAAATGGAAATGAAAGTAAATATAGAAAAACAAATTTATTTGGTAATTATTGGAACATATTATAGAAAAACATGTTTCTTCAAGTTTTTGATTTGCATGACATGCATTAACCAATACACATCATAGATTTAAACTTAATATTTCAAATTATATCTTAATTTTTTAATAAAAATTAAATAACTTGTATGCCTCTCTTCTTGGGATGAGCTACCACCATGCTCATTGCAATAAGATGTTTTCTTTGAACTTCTATCAACCATATTTGATAAAAAAAACCCCGAAATAATCAGAAATAGAAATGATGAAATTTTTATACAATCTATTATTTCGGTGCGCTTTATTAAACAGAATGCATCGGGGCGTCAATAATATACTCACACCAGCATGTAATATTAGTCATTGTGCACCGCTAACCCATATGCATATGATACGAAATCAATAATATTTTTTTTGTGACCACTCAGTGTTTTACACAGATATATGTGCCCTGGTGCGCTTGTCTATTCAGTGAGCACTAGGGTGATTTTCTTGTACAAGGTGCATCATGGTGATTTTCTTGTATAGGGCGCATCAAGGCGTCTTTTCTGTATAGTGTGCACCATATACTGTGGAAAAGTTATAAAAAAAAACGCTGACAATGACAAAGTTGACAGTGTTTGAGATCTGATGCAATGTGTGGTGCCATTGTGATGGATACCAAACCTTCCATATGCAACTAAACAAACCCAATAAAAAATTATTGCTTAAAAAAAAACCCTAAAAAAATATATTGCTTATAAAAATAAACCCTATAAAAATCTATTGCTTATAAAAAAAGGGGAACAAGAAAAAACAACAAGAAATCTACGACTACCAATATTGAAGGTAACTATGAAACCCTTATATTTATTTTAACATGCAATATTGAAAATAGTTTGAATCAAATAGGGAAAGATTGAAATGATTAGTAGAATGAAATCACATACTTCAAATTTCTTATCTGCAGATTTGTATGTGCCCTACGAATTCCTTCCAATTTTGGCTTCAAAAAAATCAAGCCACTCCAAAGTCTTTCGTGGTAAATCTCTCTTCCTCAAATCTTCCCTCTAAATTCTGCCAAAAAAATGAACTAATGAATAGTGTTTTCATTTATAAACAAACACATTTTGAAAAAGAAATTCCCTCTCTTTTTTCGCTGTTTTTTTTTTCAATTAGTATGTAAAAAACCTTATTAAACTATATATTTTAAAAATTAATTTTGTTTTCAAATAGGTGCGCCTCACCGATTAGTGTTCCTTAGTGCATATATAGTAGCAAACACATCGATACCAATTTTAGCGACATAATAGAAATGAAAACCTTTGTTATTAAAATTTATGGATGTTTTGGTTTGCGGAGGTTGTAATGGATGTGATGGTT
>JASDQU010244914.1:10306-24477 GCA_032191745.1 Picea mariana
TATATATATATATATATATACTCACCGGTGCATTGTAAAATACATAAACGCATCAATAAATTTTAATATCGGATCCATGCACGTATTGACAATGGTTTTGGCTCAAATGTAGGGAAATGAAGGTTTTAATATCAAATGGCCAATACTTGTGATTCCAGCTCATTCCATATTATTGCAAGTTTTTCAACTTCTTCCACACCATTTGAAGTAAGTCTAGATTTTATTTATAATTCATTTATCTTATTGAATTTATGTCATTTATGCATGTGCATTTGAATCATTGTTCAATGAAATTTGTAGGATCATAAATTGGGATCGAGTTTGGATGAGCAAGATATTCCACCAAATAAAAAATGCCGCAAGCTCTTATCAGGAGAAAAATACAGTAGGCAAATATTTGATGAAAATGGAAAGCTACTTTACCTTGCCAATTGTAACATGTCATCTTCCAGTAACCTGCAGCCTGGGTCAATGGTATTACACTATGAATTGGATCTCTTTTATGACACACCAGTGGTATGTGGTTGTTCAAAATGTAAAAAGTTGAAGAACAACCCTCTACATGTCACATTGTCTCATTATATTAATGATCTTTATGTGTCACATTGTCTTTTCTAAAGCATCACTTATTTAAGGATCTCTTAAGATTAATTGTGGAGAACAGATGATATTTGTATATTAGTTATTTGATAAGACATATGTATTAATAAAATGATTTTGACTACATAATTACAAAAAATATGAGATGAATATTAGTAACTGTAGAATTTACATAGAACACTAATGTCATACAATGCATGCACATTATGTAAGATTAAAATTTTTTTGGGGGGAAAGTATCATATGTCCACGTTATATACTGACTTTATGTCAAATTTTATTCTATGTTAAAAAACATGGTGGTGGTTGGGACTATGTAAACCAGTTAATTAAATTTGTCATTACGAAATCATTTGTCATTGTGTTTCATTTTTACAATATTTTTAAATAGTTTACACAAAATCATATTGATGAAATTCCATGCATCTATAGATCTATTTCTATGGATTCAAAATATATGTTTTATATAAATGTTATTATTTGATGAATTGCATGTATTTATAGATATATTTTTATTAATTTCAAATAGATATAAAAAATTTATAAAAATATTATTGTTTCTTATTATTTTAATATTTTTTGTGTAACATGTATCATAATTTAAAAATACATGTCTTTGTTTTTACAATAAAATTTTAACACAATCATTTTTTAAAAAATGACATTTTTACCTACAAACTAAAATGTAACATATTGATTCTATTAACACCTTTATTAATTTCTTTATATTATTAATATAAAGTGAGGTGCATTTTATAAACATGTTTAATCAAATAAATGAAAAAATAACATTTCATAAAAGTAATTTGTAAACATGTTTAATCAACATATTGTATCTGGTTGAAAATTAAACAATTCACCTTGAAGATGACATTAACATTGTATGACATTAATAGTTTTTTTGCAATTACAATCTAAAGTAAATGATTTCATAAAACTAAAGTTAAACATTATATGAGAACTCTAAATTCTAATGAGTGATACAACTTAAATTTAATTTAAAACAGAGAAATCATTAATGTACTTATTATACATTTTATAAAGAAAACAACAACAACATCAACATGATTTAAAAAAACACAATATACATGTGTGTTATATTGTTTATAGCACACCAGTACGATTGTAATCGCACTAGAGTGGTTGTTACGTAATCGCCACCAGAGAAACAATTTAATTGGAAAAGTACATATGCAAACCTACAAACTTAAAGTTTTATAGAGGAAAAAACATAGGTCACTCTTCGATGCCACTCAAAATTTAGCACATGGACTCGATCCTCTACCACTTTCTCATTGCTTTGCCTCACATCTCCTCCTCTGCGAGCCACTTGACTTTCTCCAAGATACCGTCCTCGTCATTCCTATAGACATAATATGAACTGGCATCAATTCCCTTGTAGATCACATACCTACATTTCCTCTTCTTCACCTCAAGGGGGATTATCGAATAGCTCTTTGGGGATGGGGAGGAATTTCATAGCCTCGAAGTATCTGTAACTGGGTCCCTTTCTTGTGGCACTGACCAAATCAACTTTGTTTCTTTCCAAGTCCATCATCTTGGCCCCTACTTTGGTATAATTAGGACTACCAAGCTCTATGGTCGAAGCTTCCCAGTGCCCCTTTCCCTTGTTCAACAAGAAAGGACCCTGGTGGATGTCTTAATTATAAAACTATGCCAGCCTCAAGATTGACCTAAGCTACATATTGTATAATTAATAGAAGTTAAGAAGCAAGTATGGAAAAATGCACGATGATTCATAATCTTTGTCATCATGTATTATCGATAAATATTAAGCATTTCCTTGGCCTTGACCTGCTCCTCCACAAGATCCTCACCCATGTACTTAATAAGAATTTCATCATGTTTCTTATTCTCCACAACCATGCACTCAATCGCTTTCTCATCCAGAAGGGGCACATGGGAAACAAACTCTCACTCTCTTTGCTATTGGTTTCCCTTGTCCTACTATCCCATTTCTTTTGTCACAGCCTCATCTTCCATGAATAAGACCAGAGTAATGGAATTGACCTTGCCTCTCTTGATCGTCAACCTGGACTCCCTCTATATAGACTCGATCCTTTTCCACTCCCTCAACGCTTTGGACTACATCTCCTCCTCTGTGGGTTGCTCGAGTTTCTTCATGATACTGTTTTCATCATCGTTATCGCTATAATAACTGGCGTCAATTAGCTTGTAGATCACGTAACTAGACCTCCTCTTCTTCGTCTCAAGGGGCTTATCGAATAGCTATTTGACATGGGGGAGGAATTTCTCAGTTGCACTTGTACAATTGATTGTTGGAAGATGACAAGTTACAATATTCCAACAACCAATTGTACAAGTACGGCTGGGAAATGCCTCCCCAACGTTAAATGTATATTCAATGAGCCACGAGAGGAGAATAAGAGGAGGCCTATGTGTGCTATATACAAATGAATTGACATCAGTTATTATGGAGACGACGATGATGAGAATAATGTCTTGGAGAAATTCGAGTGGCTAGCAGAGGAGGAGATGTGGGCTAGAGCGTTGAGGGAGTGGTAGAAGATCAAGTCTATCTAGAGGTAGGCCATGTTGATGATCAAGAGAGAGGATGTCATTGTCATTACATTGGTCCTATTCGAGGAAGATGATGATGTGGCGGAAGAAATTGGAGAGCAAGACAATGGAAACCAAGAGTAGAGAGAGAGAGAGAGAGAGAGAGAGAGAGAGAGAGAGAGAGAGAGAGAGTTTTTCCCATGTTCCCTTTTGGATGAGAAAATGATCGAACACATGGTTGTGGAGAAGAATAAAAATGATGAACTTCTTAGTAAGTACATGGGTGAGGATTTCATGGAGGAGCAGACCGAGGCCAAGGAAATTATTAATATTTAGCGATAAGACATGCTGACAAAGTTTATGGATCATCGATTGTTTTTCCAATTGAGCTTCTTAACTTCTATTAAATATACAATATGGAGCTTAGGTCAATCTTGAGGCTGAAATAGTGTTATAATTAAGACATCCACCAGGGTCATTTCTTGATAAACAGGGAGAAGGGGCAGTGAGAAGCTTCGATCGTAGAGATTAACAGTCCTAATTATTCCAAAGTAGGGGCCAAGATGACGAACTTGGAAGGGAATGAAATTTTTGTGCTTGGTGCCACAAGCAAAGGACCCAGTTACATATACTTCGAGGCTACGAAATTACACCCCATCCTCAAATAGATATTCGATAATCCCCCTCGAGGTGAAGAAGACGAGGTGCATGTATGCAATCTACAAGCGAATTGGCGTCAATTCATATTATGGCTACAAGAATGACAAGGACAGTATCTTGGAGAAAGTCAAGTGGTCAACGAATGAGGAGTTGCAAGGCAGAACACTAAGGAAGTGGTATAGGATCAAGTCCATGCACTAAATTATCAGAGGCACTGAAGAGTGACCTATGTTTTTGCCTCCGCAAAGAAAAACCTCCACAAAATTTAATTGTGAAGGTTTGCATATGTAGATTGTGAATTAAGTTGTTTTTCTTTTGGCTACTACTATTGTTTCTACTGCACTCGATGTTGTCGACATATCTAATTCACATAAAATCCTTTTAAATCACATATATATAGACAAAATGAATTTAAATTATAAAACACAAACATATACAACTAATTTGTATTAATCAAAATCTGAAAATAATTTATGTTTGTAAAAAAAAGTGAAAAAGTAAGCGGTGCTCTTAACAAATACATATGCATCACGTCTAGTGTTCCATATCAGATATTAAGAACTGAATAGACATCTATTAAATATAAAACACTGACACGTCATTTTTATTCGAGCATCGCCGTCTATAACAGTGCGTTGTGATATATACCACATGGGTTAAGGGTTGGTGTTAAACCACACAGCGCACTAGGTTATAATTTTTTTGTAAGATAGCTATTATTATATTACATTTTATAAATAGAAAATACAAAAAATATCAGTGACATTGGTGTTGAGGCTACCAATAGCGGAAACCATCCCCACCACCAAGTGTTAAATTTCCAGAGTATTTTATTATGGAAACTAAACTCAGACATAATTACATAATAAGTCTTAAACATTAGCTCGGGAGGCTAGTTATACCTGGTAACATGGTTTTGTTGACTACTAGACCAAACAAAAACTAACAAAACCAAAAGAGAACTTGTCATAAAATATATTTAGGGAAATTATTGTATGGGAATGCATGCTTGGAGGACTACGACCATTTTGGAATCATGATGGCATGGAGAAGCTCCTCTTCACTATGATGCTTCTGGGGGTCTGTTGCACTTGAATCGATCAACTAGTGCAGACGTTGCTCCATCATTTCCTCCTGAAATTTTTGCTCGTCGTTGTCTCGTTGAAGCTCTCGAATGACTTCCCATTACGCCTCTTTGAAACCAAGATGAGGAGGTGGGTTGGGGTGGATACCAGGAGCCGGGAGTGAGTCGGGAGGATGGGGAACAAAGGTTGAAGGCTAAGAAAGATTGGGTTTCACATCCTCAGAGGTACTTGAAGGATTATTATGAAGCTTCATGGCTAAATGAATGTAACAGTGGCATTATGGAGAGGTCGGGCGAAGATCTAATGTGTTGTGACCCCGAATTCATGAGCTAAGGTGGATGGCTCGCTTTGGATAACCTCTCTCACGAGGCATGAAAGAAAAATAGAGTTGAACATGAGTTGAGAAAGAAGGAGGAGAAAAAGTCAAAGTTGGGTTGCGTTCCAATTTATGGTAACTAGTGAGAGCCAAAACACTTGTGAGATTTGCACCGTGAGTACTAGAGTTGAAGTCGGGAAACTAGGAGTTGAGGATGTAGGAAAAAAACACAGGGAAAGATGAAGAGACCCTTAGGGCACGAATGGAAATGATAGTTGTGCATGCCATGGAAAAGAGGTTAAAGACTCGTAGCTGGATGGAACAATGATGCACCATATTCGAACGTATGAATCCTAGAACCTAGACTATACATCATAAATTCCTGTCGTCGAGCATCAAGTCTAGAGTTGGTGAAGGGATTATTGATGTGGCTCTGGGGGGATGTTGACTAGGTGACTTGTTGGCACCCCATCTAGTGGTGCATTGGGTTATATTAAACAAACCGACTCTCTATGTTAGTTCATGCACCGAACGTTTTTAACCAGTGCGTTGTCTTTTCATGACGCACCGTTAATGAGTGCATTTTACAATGTGCACCAAAATGATAATTTTTAAACTATTTTTCCTAGTACAAGTTAATCTCCTCAGTACATTTAGTTTAAAGTAACACACCAGTATGCATTGATACTAGTGAATTTGTATTATAACGCATCGATGATGGGGCATCCCATAAAATTAACTGAGATGGTAAATTATTATGTATTTTTCTTGATGTATTGTAGTAGAAATTATCAGTGCGTTTTATTTATGTGACACGCCGTAGAGGAAATTTGTGCTTCAAAAACTTGGTGGTGTGTTCGATTAATAGAATGCACTGGTATTTTTATCTCAATTAGCGCACTTCCTAGCATCTTAGTGGTGCTTATCATAAGAGGCATTGCACTGCAAATTTGTGACAATTCAAGTCGATGTCATGCTCTTTACATTACCAGTGTGTTTTTTTTATCCATCTGCACCGATCAGTGAAATTGTTGAATATGAATTTACGCGGTGTGATGTGTTAATATAAATACACCAGTGCTACCATGTTATTGGAACATCGGTGTTTTGTTTAACGATGCATTATGTTTTCAACAACATCGGCTACAAGGCATCCATCGAAACGACACAATGAGTCGATGCAAGATGTTACTATTAATGCATCGGTACCACTGTGATAGTGGAGAACCATCATTTTGTTCCTCGATGCGTTGTAAATGCGAGTGCACCAGAAACAAGGTGTCCAATGAGACACCCCGCAATGAAAATTCGGGAAATATATGTCGCGATGCATTTCTGTACACAATGTCGGTGCATTGGATTACAATTATTGCACCACTTAGCTAAATTTTATAAATTGTTATGTTAGCGGTGCAGTTAGTTAAGTGTACCGATGCGTAATATTAAACGACATCAATGTGATTGATTCGATGCATGTATTTTTTTATAACTTATGGCAAGGCATTTGAACAATGATTTACTAGGGCGTTAATGCTCGAGTACACCTCGTTGTGGTTAGTTAAAATTGGTGCACCACTAGTTTAAATTTTATATATTGTCGAGCTAGCAATGAATTTAATGAAGTGTAATGGGTCAATGTAGGTATAATACCAGTTTGCCCAGTGCTGGGGCATTCTGAAGGATGCACCACTTTGTTTTTAGTAATTTATCGTGAGGTGCTAGATTGAATGACATTGACGTGAACATATATGGATGCGTCGACCATGGTGATTAGTGTGTATTTAACACAGTACACACCACTTCGGGGTGAGAAGAATCGTTCAAGTGCACTACGTGAAAAGAAAAAAAATGAAAAAAAAGTGAAATTTCAAACTAAATTATAATTTTGATTGGATGAAAATGCAAATAGGAAGGTAATAAATAATTCACCTAGTCTCTTATGTGCCAAAGATGCATGGTTGCATCATTGAGAGGAAATAAAAACTCATGGTGATTTCCAAAATTTGGAGATTTGTGGAATCCACCAATGGAGCTATCATGGTCGATGTAGAGCATTTGAAATAGAGTGTTTTAAGAATAAATGTAAGCAACACTGCTTGCTTGAGAATTTGGAAGAACGGGATGCATTGTAACACTAAAAACCGGTTTGGTAATTTTTTTTATTTACCCTATCATGGTGCACCTTTAGACATAAAGAAACATTGGGGGTATCGTTCAATAGTACTGGTGTGATTTATTCGGTGCATGTAATTTTATCATAAAGTATGGAAGTGCTACTAAAACATGTACACGTCGATGTTATATTCTTTATGAATGTCATGGTGTGTACTCTTCAAAGGTGTCAATGTGATTTATTCGGTGCATGTAAGTTTATCATAAAGTATGGCGTTTCTACTAGAACATGGACACACCGGTTCTATATTTCTCATGATCTAACCGGTGCGTATATACCTTAAATGCACACTGAGGAAAAAATCTTCGCAAAATCTCACAGTCCCTTGCCTCCACTATGAACAGTGGAGGTGTGTTTGAACATTTAAGTCCCGGTGCGCTAGTTTTGAACACTAACTTGAAGAGATATACAATATTCCCGTGAGCTAGATTGGGAGGATTTGCTCAGCTGCAGTTGCAGTTGTAGTCAGTTTTTGTTGCAACAACGAAACCCTAACCCTCTTGTTGAGGCACCTTAAGTGAAGAGATCTACCTAATTTTTGGATAGCCTAGTGTGCCCTAACCCAACACACCTCCTAGTACTCTCAACAAGCTAAGATGTCAAGTTTGAGTTTTTGGTCCAAGTCAAAGGTTGACCAAGTCAAATTAGTCATGACTTACTCTATGAAGTCAGAAAACAAGTTAGAAGGGGCTTCTAACTTCAGAGCATGGAAGACAAGGATTGACCTCATCCTTTCCAAAAATAAAGTGTTGGATATCATGAAAGGAAAGATTGTGGAACCACAAGTTGAAGAAGGAAAAGAGAAGGAACCTCGGAACATTGCAATTATGGAGAAGTTCAAGGAAAATGACATCAATTCTATGAGTATCATAGTGGAATCTTTAAAAGACCACTTGATACCCTACATCTCTCATCTTGACTCATCTAAGAATATGTACAATGCCCTAACTAACCTCTTCTCAGTCAGAAACATTGGACAAGTAATGAGTCTAGAGAATGAGATCTGTGACATGAAAATGAATGATGATGACAACATAACATCATACCTTGTGAGAATCTCTCAGTTAATATATCAACTACAAGCTATTGAAGAAATCATTGCAGAGAAGGAACTGGTAAATATAGTACTCAATTGTCTTCCCAAGACATGGGATGCATTTTCCGCAAGCATGAACACAAGTAAGGAGTATCCCACATTTTATTAACTTTGGACTTGTTGTGCACAAGAAGAATCAAGAATTAGCGCAAAAGAGAAATTCCAAGGGAAAGATGATGATCAAGCCTACACAACAAAGTTCAATAAATTCATGAATAAGAAAAAGTTTGACTTGTTTATTTTTCAATAAGCTAGGTTTAAGAATGAAGTTCATTCCATTTTTATCATTTTACTTAAACCATAAACAATTTGTTGCAACAACCAAGATCACAACAAGAAACACCATGCCCAAGTACACAGAAAGTATCCTGGGAAACATTTCTCAACAAGGAAAGAAAACCCAGCCAATCCTTTGCTATATTCTTCAAGAGAAATACCTCCACCACCATAAAGACCTAGCACACAAAAGGGTGCTCACAAACCCTAGAAGACTAGCAAACAAGAGAGGTGCACACTTTTCCCAAGAACAAGTGTTTGCTGAAATTTCCAAACTCACACTTGTGATATGATTCCTTAATGGGGAATTTACCTTTATTTATATTAGACTGACCCTATTAACAATAGTGTCTATTGGCACAATAGGGCTGACCTCAATAACTCATAATATAATTAATAATTTCCATATTAATTATCTTTTACATTAATTATCTTTCACTTTATGGTGGGGCCGACCCATACCCTTTACATCACAAATAGGGTTAAAGGTAAGTCTGACTCTTGTACAATATAGCAAGGGATATCATGCACTCACTAGTGCTCATCCACTAGGGGCACATCCATATCTGCTTAGCCACAAGGATGTCCATATATCTATCTCATTGCGTCTCACAGAAGATCCAAACTCACTAGTGCTCAGCCACTAGGATCACATTCACCTGTGCTCAACCACATGCATGTCCAACTTAGCAGATCTCTTTGTCATTGCGTTACACAGGAGAATAATCTGGAGTATCACATCATCTCAACTCTCCGCATAAAGGAGGCCAATACATCTTTACCACTAGGATCACGTTCACTTGTGCTCAACCACAGGCACGCCCAACTCAACATATATTTTTCTCACTACGTTACACATGAGAATCATCCAGAGTATCACATCATTTCAACTCTCTACACATAGGAGGCCAATACATCATTTCATCTATGTCTCAGAATGATGCACCCAACTCATGGGATTCTCCACATAGGGGCACACAACTTTCCATTGTTGTCTCAGAGAGGAACAACATACCCAACTCACAGGCTTCCCTACACAAGGGCACACAACATTCCATCTCCATCTCATAGAGGAACCACACACCCAGCTCAGGGGCTTCACTACCTCACACAGGTGTTGTGGGTGGGAATCCCTCCTACGGACTTAGAATTTAAGGGCTCTAATCATGCATGTAGAAAATGACCATTTCAAAGGCTTCTACTCTTTTCTATTCTCCCAACACAAAACCCCACATTCATGTAATACAAAGGTGAAAACAAGATTCAATAACTCTACCTTGAGTCCTTCATTTGATGTCGATCCCTTTGCTTTCACTCGCTCTTTGATTGCAAGCCTCCTCCCAAAGATGACCTGCATTCACACATGAACAAACAAAAAGCTACAAACATGCATTTCATATACTAATTGTTGGGTTAGTTGTGACAATATCATAAAATAAATATTCAACTTGGACACATGATATGGCGGGACGGGAAAAGTATTCCTTTTGTATTAATCTTCACAAGAGTAAACTTACAATATGTGGTCATCACTGCTCCTTGAAACTGGTCCTAGGCTCCTCTTCAACTGTACTCCAACTGCTTTGCTTTATACTTCTCTTTGCACAAGGATGGCTAAAGGTTGGGACAAGGGGAATGATCAATTGGGTATAGTCTCTTTACTATGATTTTTCTCCTTCAAATGGGACCCTTACCCCTTATTTTATAGGCTAGAAGGAGCTAGGTATTTGGTCGAATGACCGGCCATGCATGGACGGAAGGTTTAGTTAACTTACCCAAAGCTATGTGTCTCATCGGCAACTTTCCTTTTTTTGTGCTCTTATAGGTACATGCGGGCTGTAGTGAGGCAACTAGAGTCTACACTCGTGCAGTAGTGGAGTAGGGCACGTGGGCATTTAAAAACGGTTTTTTTAAGAAGAGTTGTTCAGGACTGGCTTGGAAAAGAAGGCATATGGGATGGCTTGATGTCAAGTAAGTATTTTTGGTGCAAATTAGGGTTATAACAGATTCTCCCTAATGTGTGAGGTAAGAAGAGCATCTGATGGTCGAAATACATTACCAATCTTTATCAATAGACCAAACCGATGATCCCAGGGACCAGAATTCAGGAGGTGCCATCTGCAAAATAACAATTGTCTCACCGAGGCAGGCATACCCATGCTCGGAATGAAACAAAATCATGGCTACCAATCAAATACATTGTATATCCATGTAGTATAACTATATAAAGTGTAGTCATGATCAATACACAACGGATCTACATATCGAAATAAAAAAGATATACATTTATAGTATCCATCTTCTAGAAGATGATAAGGCCTGATGGCTGGAGATGAGGTCGTCAGAGCTCGAGCATCAACTTCAAAATCTTCAAAACTCGGGTAGGAGTGTAATATGAGTGTACGACTTCACTACCCAGAGATCTTCGATGGCTCGTCGGTCATGGGCTAGAGGATCTTGATGATCAGGTTGAGGGCTTCATGGATTTTGAACAAAATGCTTGAGTGGACCTTCGGGATGGTCGGGCATGAGGGAAAGAAACAAACTACAGATGGGCCGATTCAGGCTTGGTAAAAACTTCCCTTGGACAATAGCAGGACAAATGATGAGACTCAGACAACATGATATTTTTACATAAGTTCATGATGCAGGAGGCACCGCAAACTCTCCATATGTTTGGAAGAATAACCAAATGGAGGAGGACACAACTCTATGTAGCAAGAACAACTGCCTAAGGTCATATTAAATCCCAGGGCTTGACGAACAACCAGAAGGATGTGCTTTGTCCAAGGGCGACTCATTGTGCTGCCAATAAAAAGAAAATACTTTTCCCTTCCTCTTTTTGGGGTATATATATATATATTTTTTTGTCTTTTTTGATAATGTTGGAAAGCTTGAAAAAGAATAAAAGAATTCTACGTTACAAAGGGGGATCGAGTGTCGCAAACATACTAGTTCCAAGCACATGGAACACAAGGATTCTCAGGGCAAAGGGACACATGCAAGAAAAGGACACTCGGGAAAAATCCTCTAGGGGCCAAAGGTGTCAAGACGCAAAGGAAAAGTGCTACAGGGCTTGCATATAAGGCATGCTTTAGATGGTTCATTTGAGAGCAACATGGAGATGGCATTTAGACCAAATATGCAGGTATGAAAACGTGGTTAACAAAACACACAATGGTAACGTCCTTCGATGTAATTTTAACGAGCCCAGAGAAGGTAAGCTCGGGGGTTTTTCATATTTAGAGAATCTGGAAAAACGTAAAAGGAGACTCCGCTAGGGTACCTTTTTCGAAGATAGTCTAGTTGGCTCAAAAAAAGGGGGTAAACTAGCACCAACCAGTCATCTATTCAAAACCATTTTAACGAGTGTGATAAAGACAAGATCAGTCAGTGATTTTTTCATTTTTAAGGAGTCTGAAAAAAGATTAACTATGGACTCCGCCAGGAATGTTTTTTTGGACCATTTTAATGAGTGTGAAAGAATAAGGTCACTTGACTATCTTTTAAATTTTAAGGAGTCTGAAAATAGCTTAACTATGGACTCCGGGGGGGTTCCTTTTTCATAAATTTAGTCCCTCAGGCCCGAAAAAGGGTTAAATTATACCTAAGAGTACTCTTCTAGAGAACCGAAGCTCCTAGAGTATACCTTTGTTCATACAGTTGACCATCCGGACCGAAAAGGGGTAAACTACTGTCAGATAGATGTTCCAGCTTCAAATTTCAGTTTAACGAGCGTGAAAGACAACAAGATCTCTCAACAATCTTTTCATGTTTAGAGGGTTTGAAAAGAGCTTAAAAGAAGATCCATTATGTTTTGGAAGTCCCGAGGGTGAGTTCAAGAGTGATAAGGAATCATGCAGATGAGGCTCAAACTCGTAATTAGAAAAAATTAATAAGGACTCCCGAGCCGATAGTCGTTAGTGACAACATGGATACCAAAATGAAACTAGGATCTACCTAGGGCATCCATGTTAAGGTAGGATCTACTACTAAATTACGACACTCCTAAAACAACAATGATGGTTCCGTGTCACAATTTGGTGGGATAGATCCTAGGTCAAGGTGGAAAAGACAGCAAGATGCAAGAAGTAGAGGTGGAATCCTAACTTAAATGCAACGATTTGAAAAATTGACTTTTTACCAAAGGACCTTCAAAACGACCCAAATATCCAAAAAGTTTCCAAATGCCCAAAGTAACACTTATCGTGACAATCCAAAGAAAACTCATGAACCATGCTAAATGATTTTTAGTTTAGCTAAAATGACAAAAGGGTCTAAAAAATGACAAAAAGAGGCCAAAAAGTCTATAAATAGAAGCTGGTAGCTCATTATCACCATTGCTAATTGGGAAATTGACTAAAATCCAAAACTACCCCTTTGTGAAAAGAGTTGATTCCGGGAGCTTCAGTGGACAAAATGACATCCACTTGGACCAAGTAAGTACTTACTACCCGCTCTTGCATTCTAATTCTTTTGTTATGTATTTAAAGTTAGTTTTTGGAGGGGCGTCGACCTTTAAAAGGTCAGCCCTAAGTCCACACGGGCTGTCTTATGACAGCCCAAGTGTACACGTGGGCAGAGGAAAAATTACATGTGTGTACACGCTACTGTCAGCATTACAACCCGCGTGGACCCTTCATTTAATGTAAAAAAAAATTAAAAAGAAAGAGTTAATCCCTTCTGAACTGGGTTTGTGTAGGATGTATGTTCACTGGAGGGAAAGAGAGCATGAGGAAATTAGTGCATTGGTTGGGGAGGACCCCAATGACATTGCTACCTTGATGCAATGTGGGTTGTTGAAATTTTTTCTATGTCCTTTCATGCGAGCACAACCGAGGCTATTTGAATGCCTTGGTCGATTATTGGCATTCCGACGCAGAGGCCTTTATCTTAGAGGGGCAGTTGTTGGTTCCAACGACAGAAGACATATACTTTCTGACTGGCCTCTCTAGGAGAAGGGAACCAGTCAAATTTAGTACTTTTCCCTCTGAGCCTCATGACATATCGGAGTTGAATGGGCTCCATTGTGAGGCGGGTACAGACAGAACGAGCTCACAAGTACCGATAAGCAAGATTTCAGACTTATCACTGCAAGTGATAGTGTTGCTCATCAGGTGGATCACTGTTGCTGTCTATGGCTTTGCATCAGGCTTCCCATGCACAAATGAATTGTCCAATTCAGTGCTTAAATGCACAAATTTTTTATTGGAGCACCACATTATTGGACTATATGAAGAGGCAGATAACAGATTGTCGGTTGCAGAATCAGAGGAACTTCGGGTTTGGAATGATTCTTTGTTCTTTCTTCTTTGAAAGAGTGCCCAGTTTTATCCCTTGAGAGGTGGTACGAGGGCACCAAACCTCTCTTCCTGCATTATGCAGATGGGTGGTGTTGTTGTCGCGACAGGGGGGGGGGGGGGG
>JASDQU010244914.1:24522-36542 GCA_032191745.1 Picea mariana
TGATAACAATTTTTTTGCTTGGTTGTCGCGACAGATCCCGGTCATAGAGGACTACCCTTATGCCGGGATCAACTTCTCTAGAGATCCTGAGGTGCCGATATGTCCCAGAGAGCAGCGAGGAGAGATGGGTAAGATTTCTTTTTTGTTGTTTTTATATATGTCATTTTTTTTATACCAGATCATTTGAAAGATATGTGTCTATTATGTGCAGATGTGGGGCCATTGTGACCAACAGATTATGCGAGGAACAGATGATGTCCTCAGCCAGAGGCCGCACCCACTGCCGCAGGGGGGCCAACAACAGCAGGAGAGCTTCCATCTGGTGAGGTTGAGAGAGTTCTGAGACAAGTAGAGAGAAATTTTACCTTGCTCACTCGCACAGTGCCCATGGCAGAGATCGAGGATCTACCACCATCTATGCAGCCTCACATAGTCGGGGCGCCATGGACATGGGTTTGGATTTTTCGGCATTTGGAAAATGCCGTTGATCATTACAACAGGGCCCACAAGCCCCGTCTTTAGTTAGGTTGGAATTTTCACGTGCCGAGGGCACTATTTGTATATGTTTTGATGGCATAAGCCATATGACTCGTTACTGGTCATATTTTTGTACTTTGATGATTTTGATATTATATATGGATTTTTTTGTCTTTTTACGTCGTGTGGATTATATTTGATTTAAAAATGTATTTACATGTGCATGTGTATGTCTTTCTTATATGTGTGTGAGATGCCAATCTAAAATTTGATTAGCTAGAGTATCTGTGACTTGATTTAATCTCCTAGGAACATGAAAATATGTAATATAATCAAAGATTCGTTCTAAGAGATGTACCCTAAGGAATCGTTGGTGTAAATTAGGATCATGAACACAATATACTCTATTTAACTAAGACACAACCAACTGAGCATCTAAATAGACCCGGAGGTGAGAGATACCAAATGACAAAATGTCACGAAGGAACTCAATAACTGCGTTGTATTTGGCGACATTGTTTGTGGTGTCGCCTAAACATATACCTTCTGAAGATAATAAATGGCCCTGAGGTGTGAAAATTACCCAAGCTGCAGGGGAAAGCCTCTGAGTGTGCTGGCTAGTACCATCTGCGTATCCAACAAACACCTATGATTCACTTGACATCTGCCACAGTGATAAAAGATAACATAAAAAATGACACGTCCATAAAACCAAAAGAAACCAAAAAATAATGGTACAAAGACTATATATATGTTACAAAAAGTTACCCAAGGTGACCTACCTAGGAGTAATACTTCTTGAGGTAGAGCCCATTTCTAGGTTCTGCCAAAGCATTTCCCTCAAAATATACTAGACGATAAGTGCCCTTTTTTAGAACCTCTTTTACGATGAAAGGTCTGAACCACATGGGTTTGAACTTGACTACCCCTAGGGAGTCCTTGTCTTGGTTATAAACCAGGACAAGGTCACCTTCCGAGAAAATCCGAGGATGAATGGACTAATCATACTAGCACTTGACTTTTTGCTTGTGATATTCGTTAGCTAAGGCTGCATCACGACGCTGCTCATTGAGCTACTTGAGATATAATAAATGCTCTTCAAGCAGTGAAGTGTCTGGCAATAATTGTATGGACAATTTTAAAGATGGGATCTGACATTCTATGGGCAAGACTGCTTCCAACTCGTAAACGAGTTGAAAAGGTGAGAAACCGGTTGCAGTCTTGACAAACATTCAGTAGGCCCTTAATGTTGAGTACAACATCAAATTCCAATTTGACTTGGCCGAATTGATCGTTCGCTATAGGATGGTCTTAAGATATTTATTAACAACTTCCACCTGACCATTCGCTTGAGGGTAGTAGGGTGATGAGTGTTCTTGCCACAACCCAAGTTTTGATGTTAACTCAGTCATCATTTGGTTCTGAAAGTGACTACCATGGTCAGTGAAAATCTCTCCCAGGACGTCGAACCTTGCTATAATCTGGTTAAACAAAAAGAGATCTGCAGTCTCTTGATCATCTTTAAACGTTGGCATAGCTTCGACCCACTTTGTGAAGTAGTCGATGATTACAATGATGTAACGATGCCCCCTTGCTGAAGGAGGGTTGCATGTACTGTAATCAATCTCCCACTTGGTGAAGGGACCAACTGTGGTGACAGGGAACATGGGAGTGGGATGTGCCCTCATCTTCTGAAAGAAGATCTGACTAGTGGCACTTCTTGACTGATACGATACAATATTTGATTAGTGTTGGCCATAAGTAACCGGCTCGTAAAATCTTTTGGGCTGTTTCTAACCCAGACAAATAACATCACCTGACTCGACCAGAAGTTCCGAGATGAGTTCTACCAAGACCAGTGAATTTTTGGATTTCGCAGAAACAAAATCTAAGTCAAATTCATGCAGGACAACTATCAATCTACTGATCTTTCTGCCGATTACCCCTCGTGTTAACACTCATTGAAATGGATTCACGACGACAATGACGGTGGTCTTGCAAAACAAAACATAATGACGGAACCGTTGGACAGCATGGACTGCTGCCAACACAAGTTTTTCGATATGAGGATAATTGAGTTCCGGTCCAACCAAGCCTCGGCTCAGGTAATAAATCACATATTTCGAGAGTAACTCATCCTTCTGAACTAAGACCATACCGATGGTTGACTCTGCTGTAGCTAAGTATAATAAGAAATATTTTTTATAATTGGGTGGCCGAAGCAGAGGGGAAATCGTGAGGGCATGTTTCAATGCTTCAAAGGAGCATTGAGTGGCATCGTCCCAATGAAAAGGAATGTCTTTCTTCAGTAAGCACATAAATCCATTTGTAATCTTGACATAGTTTGCGATGAAACGCCGCAAAAGTTTGTTTTTCCCTGTAGACTCTGAAGCTGAAGGATTGTATGTGGGGGAGGCAACTGAACTATTGCCTCAACCTTGAGAGGATCGACCATGATCCCTGTTGTTGAAACTATGAAACCTAAGAGATGGCCCGAGGTCACGCAAAAACTGCATTTGTTGGGATTCAAGTGAATCCGGAAGTAGAAAAATCGCTCAAAGATAAGTCGGAGGTGTGTGGGATGATCCGTTCTCTTACGAGAGCGTGATGATAAATCATCTAAGTAGGCCTCGATGATATGTTTGAGATCATCGAAAGCAAAAGACATGGCCTGCTGAAAGGTAGTGCCAACATTTTTCACACCAAACGACATCTTACGATACGCGAATGTACCCCATGGAAAAATGAATGTTGTTTTGTGTTGGTCTTTGGGTTTGATTTGTATCTAATTATATCCCAAAAAACCATCCATGAAAGAAAAGGCCTCGCAACCTACACATTCATCGACTATCTAGTCAATAAATGGTGTGGGAAAATTATCTTTTGGACAGGCCTTGTTCAAATCACAGAAGTCTGTACATACACGAATCGTACCCTATTTTTTGTTAACCAAAACGGGGTTTGACACCCATTGGGTCAAATGGACGGGGTAGATAAAACCTGCCTTGAGCAATTTCTCCACTTCGACCTTAATAACTGCTTCTTTCTTAGGATTAACTGGACAAAGCTTCTACCGAACCGGCTTAGTGTCAGGGTAAGTCATTATTTCGTGTTCAACAATTTTTGGATCGATGCCTGGCATTTCCTCGTAAGACCAACCAAAAACGTCGCAGAATTCCTTAAATAAATCTGTGTAGATTTGAATCTCTTTGAGGGAGCATTCAGCTCCGATGAAAACATTCTCTATGACACCAGGGGTTCTGGACATGTTTATAGGTATAGTTTCAGCGATGGTTGCCATATTACGCTCGACATAAACAACATGTGTAGCCAAAGGATTAATAGGACAAGAACTATCTCCAGTCATAGTCAAGGTGAATTCCCCTACCTCAATTCTACTTAACTCTGGGAGAAAATAAGATCTGTGATGGAGATCATCCCAGGGTTTGTCCAGACTAGTCATTGCTTCCATGATTGCTTCGTTTGAGGGAAAGAGTAAGTCTAAAGAATCTGTATCAGCGAGAGAACCTTGAGCCCATATAGGCTCTAGAATCGGATCTAACTCTTGTGCGGGAGTTGGATTGAGGTCGACGGAATCTTGCTGGACTAAAGAGTATGCTACTTCTACCATGGACAAGGGCATGGACATACAATGGTGCCCCATCCCTTCCATCGTGGCCGATGGGGAAGGAAGAATCCACGGATCGTTGAAGTAAGTCGTGTGAAACGACGAAACTTGGAACACCTCAACCTTATGGTCATTAGATATGAATTTAACATCGCCTTGAGGAGGTGGGTAATTGAAAGTGCCCATTAAAGGTGGGAACAAACCAACCCCTATGTTGACGATGCCGGGCTGAGGGTTATCAATCATTAGGACCGTGGATGCCCCCAATGAAGGGTCAGGATGAGAGAAAGACAACTGATCAATGGTCACAATCCGACCTTCGTGTGGAAACAACAAGACCCGGAAAACTATAGCAACTACTTCTTGCATAACATAGGTCCAACTCCTTCCTAACAAGAGATTGTAGTCGAGAGATGCGTCAACCACTTCAACCTCGACACACACGGTTTTCCCTCCTAACTGCACGGGAAAAGAGAGGATAATTCCATGTGGTTAAAATGAACGAATGTCGAAAGCGGTAAGAAGAGTAGGTGACGAAGACAAAATGGGCTGGCCAATGGCCTTCCAAAATGCCAAAGACATTACACATGTTGAGGCACCCTCATCAACCACTATGCGGAAAATGTTCCGATTAAAAGTTTTCATGGTGTAATCCATAATATCTGGAATGCTACGTGGCAAGGGAGACAAGGTTTTAAGTCGGTCATATCAAGCATGATCGTACCCATATTACAAGTCTCGGTGGATCCTAAAGCAGCTAACAAAGCCTTTCTCTGGGAAGGGCAGCTTTGGAGGACTTCCGAAGAAGACATCGCACAAGGGGTTTGAGACAAATCCTCCACCACAGAGTAGTTTTGGGTGGCCCTTGTGTTTGGGTTGTGAGAAGCTTTCTTAAATGCACCTTTTGGGATGCGTGCCATGGTTTTTCCCAACATCTTCTTGATCTAGAGAGAAAGAGATGGGGTTTCAACTTCTTTACCTTTCTCAGAGGTTCTTGTCTTGTTGTAATCATGCGCTCTAGTTGAGATATAGGCATCACCTTTCATCATATACACATTTGCGGATGCAGGATTCTTTGAAGACGGAGGGGGTCCTTGACTGTTGTTGTAGGTGAATCCCCCTGCGGACAAGTGGATTCCCTCTTAGCCTCTAGACTCCTAAGGCCAAGACATAAAGTTCTTAACATGGACATTGACTTCCTTTTATATCTAATCAAACTAATAAATGAAAGAGAAGGAGAAAGATATGTACCTTATTAGCGACGTTTGTCCCTACAAAGTTCTGGCTGAGCTTTGATCCTGAGCTCCCTGATAGGTCCTGTAAAACAAACAAAGGTACAAAAGACTTCCTACTCTACTGAGATTATCTCAAACATAGATCCATCTACTACAGACAAACTCATGTGGAATAAGCACACGTTTGAAATAAACAGGCCAAGCATTGATTATTAATGAGAACAAGTAAAAGTACTTACAATCCTTTGAATGAAGGTGCAACAGCTTCTTCTAGTTCTCCTTGTCCAACCCTTTTGCTAAATCAATCTCCATTGATTTCTTTGATGACATCTCACTCATGAGATCATAAGTTTGATGTAATTATCAATTGTCATTCTCAATACCTTCTTATGAGATCATAAGTTAGGTATAATTCTCAATCTTCCTTGTGCCTTTCACCATGAGAAGGCCCTCTTATATAACCTAGAGAGGTCCAACCACTTGAGATATCTTTGGGATGAGTTGAGGATTCCTCTCTTTCAGTTGAGGATCTCCCCTAAGATCATGCCTTGACCATCTATTCAAATCCAACTACCTTCAGGAATTGAGGGATTCTTCCCTTATTTGCCTCAACAAACCCAAACTTTTCTCAAAAAAGGGTAGCGCTCCCCCATAAGGGTGCACGAGGCGCTCAAACACTCCCCCAAAGAGGCTCAGGGAGTGCCAACACTCCCTGACAGTTGGTAGGGGAGCGCTCCTCTCCAAAATTTAGTTTTTGAGTGGTTTTTCCAATGGCAAAGGGCTTGTACTCCCTGTCAACTGATCTCTCTTCTTCCAAACTAGCCTTTGAGGTGTCTTAAGTGTCTTTGTGATGTCGTTAGAGGCATGACATATGAAATATGGTAGAATGATGTTTGTGACACTTGCAACACTTATAGTCAAGATGCGACACTTGTGGACAATATGTGACACTTACAACACTCGTAATGACGACACTTGTGACACTATCGAAGTGAGTAATTTTGAGGTGTAACAGATTGCCCCCCAAAGTACGAAGTTAGAAGACGATGATGACTGAATTACTTTGTAGACTTTTTTGAGCAAGGGTATGGACGCAGAGAGACTGAAAAAAGTTGCACACAACCATCAAACAAATATTATGACATGTTTCAAAACCCAAGGCAGGCATACCTGTGCTTGAGAGATAAATACTTTTTAGGTATGGCCGCCATAAAATACACTACGGATCCATAATTATATTGACAAAAGGTATAGCCACTGAAGATACACTGTGGATCTATACTCCTATGACCTGAACTGATCGTAGCCACAATGAATACATAGTGGATCTACGAGATGACAAGACATAGCCATGACCAATACAAAGTGGATCTATGTAACAATATATGTGTCATAGTTCAAAAGAACTCCTTCGCAACCTGGGCAAAGAATACATAAGAGTGAAAAATCAACCCAGGGTCTTATTACCGATCCTGATGTAGTACGAATCTAACCATGTGAATATATGTCTTGATGTCGAACATGGCATAAACCACTTGATTAATGGTCAATGATGTAAACCATTAACAAACGCGAGGGAGATCACCATTGATGTCAATGATTCCCAAGGTACTCTAGTACATTCCAACGAATTTGAATGGATGAGATGAATTCGAACATCCATGGAATCATCTGATCATAGGTTAATGATGTAAACCCATTGATGGACATGAAGAGGCCTGCCATTGAGGCATGCAGAACCCAAGGTACTAACTAGTTTCTAATCCTAGTTCCTGGATAATGTGTTGAAGTCGACAGGAATAGACTCATTGAGGGAGGGCCTTGATGTATCCCCCATCAACGACATGAAACTAACATAGATATGTGATTGGTAGATCAAATGAACATGGACTGACTCAGGTATTGAAACATGATATTTGTGATGGCTGACTCTTAAGGCAGATACTTCCCTTGAACACTGAGGCACATAAAAAAAAACGTGACATGGACCAAAACTTGATAATGTAGTGGATGCTGTGAATTTTATCAGGTGACCCAAAGGAGTAAAAGAAACTCAAAGGATTGGCTCAGTGAAGAGGTTCAGCAAATTAAAATGCGTGCAAAAACAAAGTGCCATGTTCAAGGGTGACCGTAAGAGTTACTGGTAGTGTTCTCAAAAAACTGCTTGGCTTGCTTCTTTCAATTTTTCCCCCATCCACATAGATGAGTACCTCTTTTTAATTTAACGATCTCGAGGAGGCTAACATATGCTCAATATGACTCACCTTTGGTAAGTCCCTCTTCCTTTGTTTAGTGAACAGGAAGAAGTAAGGGTTCAGTCCCGTATGGGCCCTTCAATGTATGATTGTTTAATGAGTCCAGAGAAGGTAAAATCGGTGGTTTTTCATATTTAGAGAGTCTGAAAACAACTTAAAGACGACTCCAATGTTGTCCTTTTTCATAATGTTAGTCTCGCGAGGCCAAAAAAGAGATAAATTATCACTCGAAAGACACCCTTTCAAACCTTTTAACGAGTGAGAAAGGAAGCAAGATCACTCGACAATCTTTTCACATTTAGAGATTCTGAAAAGAGTTTAAAGAAGACTCCAAGGGGTTCCTTTTTCGTATATCCATGCAGGTCTGAAAAAGAGATAAAAGTTTACCTAGTTGCATTCTCATGTATTTACAAGCACAAGAAAGAACAAAGACCAAGCTCGGTATTCCCCCATCTTGAAATCTAGTGGCTTAACTCCAGAATGATCATCAAAGGCTGGAGACATGCCCTCAAAGCTTCAATTCATTCACCGACTGTGAGGTTGTCACCAATTTCTCTACTAGACAGAGAAAAAGAATAAGAGTGGATGAAAAGAAGGTTCAAGAGAGGTGAATGGTTCATTTTTTAACGAGCTTGACACAGAAAAATAACTATGCTCAGGGCTCCGGGTTCAATCCCTAGATTGTTGTTTCATTTTTTAACGAGCTTGCTACAGAGAAGAGAAACTATGCTTGTGACCTCTATTTCATTTTTTAACGAGCTTGCCACAAAGAAGAGAAACTGTGCTCATGACCTCTGTTTCATTTTTTAACGAGCTTGCTACAGAGAGGAAAAACTGTGCTTGTGACCTCTGTTTAATTTTTTAACGAGCTTTCTATAGAGAGGAAAAACTATGCTCGTGGACTCTTCTTGATCATGGATTCCAAGAGAATAACTCTCTGGAAGGACACCATGTCAAGGGACAAAAATTGGTCATGGATTCCAAGAGATCTTCACTGGATGGAAGAAAATCACTCTGGAAGGAATACATGTCGAGGGCTGCGACAAGGGTAAGGAGATCAGGCTCCAATAACCCTACCGAAGAGATCACCATGTCAACTACCAGATCCAAATCATCTAAAGTTGAAGGCATGGGAGATGATGGAAAATCGACATCGGGAGGGGAGAAAGACTGTATCTCTGCCAAAATTTATTCACGAGGGGATAGAAAAGAGGATCAATGATGGTTATCATCCCGAGGTAGCTCGTCAATGTTCAACATTTCCATAAGAGATTCATCCGAGGGAAAAATTGGGGAAATGTATTTGATCGCGGATGACAAGGAACTTAATCATGATGGCATCGAGTAACTGTTGGGTGCCAATAGATGTTGGTCATCTGATGAGGGAGAAGCAGATTGGATAGAAACACATGATGTTTCGGCTGGAATAAGTGGCACGATGTCACCTAGTGCATCGAATTCCAACGGACTAGGTACAATCCAAGGGTTAGATGATTCCAAAGATTGATAAGCTGCGGGTGAAATCATATTGAAAGTGGCTATATGATGTGTAGTCGATGGAAGTGGTGTAGAGAAGGTACTCATAAGGTTAAAATATTTTAGTAAGCCAACACCAACACTTTCATACATGATCTTGTGGTCTCCCAAGAAAGGAATGTTGTTGGTAACAGGAGCACGAGCATCGGTCGTGCAGAAATCTAATTGATCAACAGTGACAATTTTGCCTTGATGAGGAAATTGTACACATCGAAATACCGACGAGGCAATGATAGTCATAGCATAAAACCAACTTCGTCCAAGTAACAAGTTGTAATCGAGGGGAGCATCAACCACCTTGACATTAACAGTGACAATTTTGCCACCCAATTGGATGGGCAGGGACTGTAAAAGCGCATGGGGATGAAAACCTCACCCATCGAAGGTGTGTAACATCATTGGGGATTTGTCAAGTGTGGGTTATTTTAAGCCTTTCAAACATGATAAAGACATGACACAAGTTGAGGCTCCCTCATCTAGAATAGTTCAGTGGATTTGTTGATTGTGAACAACAACATCAACTTGGAAAGCAAGCTGGTGAGAGAGTCGAGATGCATAATTGTCCAGGTTAAACATGATATGGTTGGATGACTCAGGATCAACAACGCCAATAGTTTCCAAGAGTGTTCTATGTTGTCTAGGGCAGTGGTGTAGAACTTCTAACGTAGACATAGAACACGGTGCTTGAGCCAAATCTTCAACAATGTTGTAGTTCTGGGCAACACGTGAACTAGGATTAAAGGTAGCTTTGCCGATAGTGCTCTTAGGAGGGTGTAAAATAGAGCCGAATGTAGGTTTCTCATTCTTAAGTGGTCCAGACAGAGGATTAACCGATGGAGGACTAACGGAGGACGGTGATGGATCCGGTAAAGTACCGGTACCGTTAGTGACCTTTCCTTTGTTAGGGTTACCTGGTGTGTCGTATGTCTTAGAGTGAGTGTTCAAATTAACCCAATTAAACATATAAATATGTGCACTCGTCGAGGCCTCATCATGGGGATGGATAGAAATGCCCCTAAGAGAGGGGGTTTGAGAAACCATGGATTGTTGTTGTGGAAAAGGCTGAGTAAGAACAACAGGTTGTGAATTTCCCTGGAAAATTTTGGCCACCTCATTGCGATGTGGACATTCTCTAGTGTAGTGATCATTACTACAAATGATACATGGGAATTTCAGTTTTCGTTGTGGTTGCTTTTCGGTAGCAGGTGTTTGAGCTTGATTTTTTGGTTGTTCATTGTTATTGGTATTTTTTGGTTTATTCTTTGTCTTCTTCTTACCTCCGAATTTTTGTGAAGGGGAAGATTGAACTGCATTCACCTAAAAAATCTAAGTTTGAGGGGAGGTAGAGGAGAGTGTGGTTTGCTGGGAAGTAGATTGAGTTTTGAAAAACCGATAACACCGTCCGCATGAGATGAGGATGATGGCTTGGATGGATCAGTATTAGCTCAATCAACATTTGGAAGCAAATCATACAAAGTACCATATTGTGAATAAACCAAATCTAAGTACTGATCCCAAGCAATGGTTTCTTCCTCGGTGACTGCGCCACCCATAGCGACATCACGAGTGATTGGGGGTAAAAGTGATTTAGTAAACCATTCTGCCAATAATATGTTAGGAATGATTACCTTGATCATCCTTCGTCGTTGTCTCCACTCATGAATATGGTCAGAGATATTCACAAAGTTAGTTTGACGAAGGGAGGTCAGGAGTTCAGTACCTGTCTCGTAGAAAATAGGTAGTTGAAAGTGTGTGAGGAAAGACATGGCAACGAAATTGAAATCATGAAAATAAGCACATGGTAGTTCAATATACCACTTTGCTGCTGAGCCCATAAGTGTTCGCTGGAAAAGACGCAAACGTATAGAATAATCCATGAGGGGGTTTGATGAACACCACAAATGGAAAGTCATCACATGGTTATTTGGATCTTCTCCAAATTTTCCTTCAAATTTCGGAATATCGGAAGGAAGTTTAGCTGGGATAAATGGCCAAACCGGTGAATGAAAAATAGGATCATTAGTCAACTGAGACAAGTCTGGGAGATCCAAAGTCGCAAGGAAAGGTAGTTGTCGGTTAATTTGCAGATGATACTAGTGTGGCATAGGAACATGAGTAAGACCATAAACTGGGTTAGGTGGATAGTTTTAACCAGTAGGTCCTCCTATATACGGTTGTTGCTAGACAGGATAAGCAGGATTTGATGATGGCTGAGAAACATTTGCATATCCCGATGGGTTCTGAGCATTATAAGCCGGGTGATTTTCTTTCCCATAAGGAGGATAAACATTTTTCCCTTGAGGATGGTGAGTAGATCCTGGAGAAGGATACACATTAGACACATGAGGAGGATAAGGTTGTTGTCCCTGAGAACTCCAGGTGGTGTTTGGGATGCTACCCGGATAAGGTTGTCCATAAGATGCCCCGGAAGGAACAGGATTTGATACTCCTCCTTGTGGGTTATGATATGAGTGCCCCCCAATGTGGGGTTGGGTAAAGGTGCCTCCTAAAGATACTCCCCAGGATTGTGAAGGGTTTCCAACAAATGAGCGTTTCCCCCCTGCCAGCGGTGGATTAACGACCGGGGTATGACTGGAAAAGGGAGTTTTCCCTCCAGGAGGAGCATTAAAAGGGGGTTGTCCTCTAGGAGGGGTAGGCCTACCATAGAATGGTGGTCCTCCATGAGGGATAGGTCCGTCGGATGGTGGTTTCCCTCCAGTTGGTTGTATTTGGCTGGCAAGGGTCTGCATTCTCTGGCGCAAAGATGTCCCACCAGGATCATGTGGAGCATGTGGAGCTGTAGAGTGAAAGTTTGTAAAAGTGGGGGTAGGGATCAAAGTGCCTTGGGAATGAGTAGAGGTGATGAGTCCAACATTAGAATAGGCTTGT